>WJFA01001856.1:0-18628 GCA_009870155.1 Pseudobourletiella spinata
TAAACGAAACTTGGGAGAAATGTGAACGAAGTTGTGATGAAGAACGGATGAAAATGAAACTATAAATGCGTTGCCAGGGAAAAGTACAGGAGACACTACAAAAAGACGAAAGTATAAACCGGGCTAGTATAAAACGCATATTTACAGAGGTACCGTCCGTACTATATTTAGGACCTGCTGGTATCGAGTAGATAGGGTCGTCGTAGGGTCTCACGTTAGTAGTTCAGCAGTAAGCAGGAAATAAGATGTTCCCTATGCTTCTATTCCAACAATCCAAGATACCGTTCAACCATCGCAGCCTTAAAATGACTGTGTTGTACCACTGATAAAACCATAATTAAAAAGATCTGAGATTTGAACTTGTTAGCGTTATATGTCGGGGTTTAGCTTAACCCAGAATAGAATAGTGCAGTGTACTTCAGGACGCATGCTCGACATCACGAATCAAGAGCCAATAAGAAGACATCCTCCCGATAAGTTGCAAGCAGGTGCGTCGATCCTTTCAGGATATTTCCGGTGTGATGGTGATAGTGTCATGTTATCAAACTTTCGCAAGGGATACAGGAAAATCGTGGCGGAGTACAGGGGAGACAGTAGCAGGAAAATGATCAAGATCAACTTCCAAACTTCGCATAGGGCATAAGGCTGTAGTTGCAATTCTGGACATGTCAATCTTCCAACAAATAGCACTGTCAGAACTGTCTCCATGCCAGCCCATGCATATAATTTGCTACTGTCTAGGTGGTATCGGCTAGCAGTAGAGAAACTGAACCCTATTGACAAAAATGTACGTAAATCCTTCTGTAATTTGAACAAAAGAGGAGCGCAAGTGTATGTTTTCACATCTTTGTTAACAGATGATCTCATAACTCTTGTGCCTTTTTAAGATCCTATTTCAAAGCTTTGAGGTCCCGCCAAACGCCCTGTTACAGTCTCACGAATAGCCGTTTATTATTATTTGCTCATACTATACATGTGTAGATATTTGTTTTTTCTTCATGCTCAACCCACAGGAAATAAACAGAGGCCTAATGGGCTTCACACGGAATCGTTAGTGCACGTCACACACCAACTTCCGCTCTCTTGATTATGGTAATCTCCATTCCGTCTCTTCGTCATGTCTCCCCGACACTAGCTGTGCATGTGTTGCACCCACATGTGCGCATACTTTTCATGCTCGCCTGTGGTTAACGACGATGGAACAGATATCGATAATCTGCTACTAATGATATTCATCATACATGTTATGATCAACTGGGGAAAAGTTGAATAACTCGTACACGCAAGATCCACGCAGTGGACAAGAAATAATTACTCGCATTTTTTATCCGCCACATAACAACAGGTTGGGCAGGGCAAGTTTGAAAATTGGAAATCGCCCACTGCTTGTTTGCTTTTTTGTGAGTTGATGATGGATAGTCTACTCGTTTGTTGCAGGATGCAACGTCCCGAAACTTCATCACAAAGCACAAAAACGAATGGTAGCTTCAGCTATCTCTCGCTAATGCCAGAAACTCAGACCCAAGTCTGATTGTGAAAACCAAGACTTTTATGAGGCACCTAAAATGTCACTGCACAGAACTAAGGAATAAACAACAAACTCGTCAGAGGTAGTCTGGTGTATTCTGGGAGTCAAGAATTTTAGCACCGTCATTGTTTACCCCAGAGGTGGTAGTTCTCCAATATAAAATCTTATAATGGTAAATCATATGTTTGTCAATCACAGTGGATCAGCTAGCTGTGCATCCTAAAGAGAAATCGCACAGGGGACTATGAAATTTAGCTCATATGGTGCATATTGCCCCGACTGACCAAGTCACTCCCAACCGCCACTTGTACGAAATTTCAAGTTATTTTTGTCGTTCTGAGTACTTTCATTCATTCACGAACCGATGCTCCGAGCTCATGATATGATTTTAGAAAGCACTCTAGCAAGCACAAAAACTGACTGATCGCGGAAGCAACTTGTCTGACAATTCAATGAAGCAGTCTCCCTATGCGCTGCAAGTTTGGCACAGTGCAGGAGAAACGTGTGTCTGTGTGCGTCAGTTGGCAGGTACGAGTGATGGCTCATAGGAAGAACTTCCCCCAGTTCAAATTAGCCGGTACAGCAGAGAGTTTGCAAAGTGACATTACGGCCGGATCAAGAGAAAAGTAATTTTGAATTCTAATGCATGGAAGCGAAAGCGGGGGAGGGGTCAAAATTTCCTGTCCCACGTTGTCATTACTATGTATCTGACCTGCGAGAGCGTAATATAATAGCTTGTTTCAATGTAGTTATCGATGATAATCTTACCTCCTCCAATTTCATTCCATGTATGTAATGTATGCAAAAAATGTTAACCACACGACTTTTAGCTCTCAGAGTGAATTTCCTATTTGGCCCCTATTTTACCAATTTTAAGCTTGGTCGCGAATCACCACGCTCCCTGTGGCATGGCATGTATTTGTTGAACTGAGGTTGAGGTCCTCGAGAAGAACGACAACTGCAAATTGACGAAGGATCGTAGGCACCAGTCACTGACTTCTAGCTAGCATATTACCATGTTTAGCAGCGCTAAAAACTTATTTTGGTGACACTGTGCCGTGATACGTGAATTAAGTCATTGTACGTGCTGCCCATTTTTCATACTTTAGGACGAACCTTCAACAGACTACTACCTTGTTGACACATCTCTTGTACTGGGTACTGTGTGTCGGCAGTCATCATAGCTTGAATAGCCTTGGCTTAGATTTTCCAAAGCTCCTGGCTCGTGTGAACAGATAGAGGCTTTGTCAAACTTAATATTAACTTTTAACTTAATCACTTGAGGGACAATGAAAACGACAGTGAGGGGAGCGATCGTAAATGGTCACCTTCTCAAGTGTTGCACGAGGATGGAATAAAGCCTCCCCCATTGCATCATACGCGTATCCAGCCCGTGGGGATGCGTACGATGGTTCAGAAGGCCCGTATAATTTCTTCCTTTGTAGTGCACTCTTCCATTTCTAGTTAACTCACTGATAAATGACAAAGATTCATTGAAAAGTACCAAACCAACCCATCTCCTGAATAAACCCCTAAAAAACTACCCCCATTTTGTAATAACTTCATACAGTTAAGAGGATGCTCACGGCCACCTATTATTCGAAATTGAGTGAGGGCAATTGAGAATGCATGTGTTAACCCGCGGAAAATGAATCTCAGAAGCTGGTCAAGTACTTCCATTGATTCGAAAATGAGAGTTGAGTGAAATATGATTCCTTGGGCTCAATATTGGGTCAGCATGGGCTGGGGTTATCGGAGTTCAAATCGGTATAACTTTTAGCTGCGGCTGCTCGCTGGAACGAGCCATGCGTGCGCATGTGTTATGTATGGGTCTAAGTAAGGTTAAGGTATGTTTTTTCATGCGTGTGCCGCCTGCACGGTTCAGATGCTGGTAAATCATATTGTTTGTTTATCTGCAGTACTACAAACAGATATTTTTCCCTCGGGGCAAAATTACAAAGACTAATTAATTTCAGCTTGGATTGGCCCCACACGCGAGCATGTCCAACAAAATGTGTAATAAACTAGCAAACTAACAATTAAAGAGCTAAGCTGAGTATGATTTACATTAAAGAAAAAGGCAGTGTGATAGGAGAGAGATAGTAGTTGCTGCACGTGTCACTGTACCTTGAAACCCGAACAAGATACAGCTCGTGTGCGTGCGTTGCTCCGTCTCCATGTGTGATCGCTGTGCGGCCCAAACAACACTGCTGTACGATCCGGCCGTGTAAACAATACTCATCAAAGACTTCGTTCAAGCATACGTGCGCTTGCCATAGTGCAACTTGCCACGCGGTGGGAAATAAACATTGGCACTAATTGCTTAGTTATTATTGAAATAAATGTTTATTAAAACTGCAAGCAAAATTAACCGTCACTCTTGATGGAAATAGCAGGCTAATTACCATCCCATTGTTCCCGATTGGCTCATCATTATCTCCCGCCACCGTGTGCATAAACTTGACTTTCATTCCTGGAGCTCGAAGGTGGCCTCATAACTTTGGTCACATGTGAGAATACCAAAATCCTCTATGCATATGCAGGGCTGCAATTTTGAGACCAGCATCTCTGGACATCACTGAAAGCCTGAAGCCTGATTCTTGTGTGGAATTGAATACCCGCTCACTATCACTGCATCGGATTTCTATTCGAACCTTCACTTTAAGCGCCACGGATTCCGACAGGTTATTCCCTTCAGTAGCTTTGTGGTCTCCGAAAATAATTGTCCTTCAAGGGGAATTCTGTCATCAATCTATTCCGCAAGTTTCTCATTTTGTCAATGAGCTTATTCCTTATTCCGTATCCGTATCGCTATTGTGCACCTTGAGTACCAGAGGGAAATTTCGGGCTGATGCATAGCAGAGGTATGATTGTGCATCCGTCCTCACATGCCGACTCCGCACCACAAAGAGAAATTTGGATCGGAAATTTGAGCTATCAGTAAAGCTGGACTAGACTGAGCGACGAGAAAGTAGGCTTTGTTTGCGTTAAAACTACGGTCATTACCAATTCCCCGGTGGGGAAAACCTTGGGCGTCGGGAAGGTGAAAGGGAACATATAAGTATAAATACACGGTAGTACATACCTGTGGCAGCTCCTGATAATGAATACCAGCGGATGAATCTGGCTCCGCAATCCACATACGCAGGGACTGCTTGACCAAGTGAGGATTCCTTTTCAACTGGAGTCGAAGGTCCTTCCCAAAGGCATTAAACGAGACTAATCGTTTCTCATCTAAAGACCTCTTCGTTAACGAACGAATTGAGACGACTTCATACTCTGGCACTGCAAGACAAAATCAAGTTTAACAGAAATCGCTCTCGTAGCATCCGCCCGCTTTGGTACCGCTCTCAACAAATAGGAGCAGAGTATCATTTCTAGTGAATATTCCCGCGCATGCGCTGTAACAGAAACGTGAAAAACCAGCAGCCTGTGGCTACTACAACGATAATAATGACAATAATAGCGGCAGTTTTCCTGTGCATAATGGTAATAGTACACTCTCGAAATCCTTTGCAATTTAGACCGGCGCGGCGGTAGGAGCGAGCAGGTTATTTAATTTGGTGGCATAATTTTGCTCAAGCCAGCCTCCTCATTGAATTTTTAATAACTTTCCAGCACGAGTTACGTATGCAAATGACGTTAGAAAGCGGTAAATTATTAAGTAATGGAAAGCAACTTCATGAACTTGTTTTCAAGGCAGTCATCATATGGCTCTGTGTATAGTCTTCTCAGATCACATGCATGAGTCGATGCGATATCAACACTTTCACGTGGAAGGAACCTAGGGTACAGCGGAAAAAACCCCATAGTCAACAACGGTAGTGCTCGGTAGTTAGGCTGGAGTTGGAGGTTGGGCTTGCCATAGGATCGGCTCCGTGTGTCACGAGAATTTGCATTTCCGAACATCCCTACTTCACGTCACTATTGTCATCATCATCATCATCACAACTACTACCATCATTGCCGTCATCATAATCATCATGAACATTTTTAAGTACCCCCCGTGGCTGTCATGTTGATCACCATGATATGGACGTGACGCCAAGAACGAGCCTGCGCCTCCACCACAAACACATGTGTGAACACACCCGTTGACTCCACACTGCACACCCGTTATACCCACACATGATTGCCTCGTTTCAATGAAAAGTTGGAATGAGCCGACGTTAACGAGCTTCTATGCCTTTCCATCATATTTTTAAACGCATTTCTACGTGCTAGGTGCTACTCATAGAGTTAAGAATAGGAATCACTCTCATAATATGCTCAAAAATAAATTTGCATAATTGCATGAGAATAATGAGATTTTCGATTGGTAGGTAAAGGTCAGCCAAGGCTTCAATTTCATTCTCACGTCTTTGCACAGTCTCATATACATGCTCCTCTGTGTGCATGCGGGCTTAAAGCATGGACAAGTAAGAGGCAGCATATGTCAAGGAATGATGGCTAGTAGGCAGGGTGTAATGGTCCGCCGCGAACAGGCATTTAGTGGGGGCACACACACTGCACAAACTCCAAGACAAGTTATCAGTTAACACATGCCATCCCTTGTCATGAGCAAGCATACGCACACGCCGCCTCGTCAATGTCGGTCATAAAGCTTAAATAACTTGTCACAGTAATTTCATTCATGGCTTTTCTATTTTACAACTCCTGCTCAAACGGTTGTAAAATATTCGCTCAGAAATCCTGAGGACTAGCTCGTAGCGTCTGAGCAAAATTAACATTTCAAATCCGCACAAACTTGCACAAAGGTGCTGCATGTCAAAATCGATTTTCGTTCCAGTGAATTTGAAAGGGGTACAGAGACCCCCGGGCCATTCGGGAGCCACATTCACGAGTGGTGCCAACGATTCCAATTTCCAACCTTTATTCACATTCACTCCCATACATTTCGAGCAATTAGACAGGCCAAGAGTAGCACGGAGACCAAATTGCATGTAGGTTCAATTGCTTCTGACATTACTGTAAAATGTGTCTAAGAAACTTGATCCTTAATGCAAGGAAAAATAGTTTTGTTATGAATCTTTGGCATATCATGACAGGAGATTTGGATTTGAGCTCTATTTTTAGCGATATTCGACCAAGTTGAAATCAGTGGGTCACCAGCCTGACCGCTCGTAACTCCAATGCATTTCCTCGGGAGAGTATGTATGCGTGGGGGTAGACGAACATGAAAGTGTCTGTGAACAGAATAAAACCATACAGACCTCAAGGTAAGAAAGTAAAAGTTTGTTGTTTGGGTCAGTGTTGATGTTTGTCCACCCCCTTGGTAAACATGTACGTGATACTGTATCGAGGGAGGCATGGCAGCCGTGGGTTCGTGCTGTGTGACACTAGAACGTGCAGTACAAAGGAGGGAGGGGGAGGGCGAAGACAAGACGAATAACCCCATCATTGTGACTAATACCCATTGACGGAAAAAACGAAAGTAATTCGAGCTAGCATAATTTCACGTGTGCATTCATTCTGATGCAAATCTCAGTGTGTACATAAATCCTAAATGAACAATTACTGGTTCAAGTTTGTGGACCTCTGCAGAGGCTATTCATTATGTGCATACACTTTTGTGTCTCCTCGTCCTCAGCTGACTGAGGCCATGTTTATATATATAGCTCACCTGATCGGTTGCAAAGCAACATCCAACATTATCATGTATATATGTATACATGCAACACACACACACACACATATATACAAGCTTACTCACACACACACCGCAGAAGTTTACGATCTGTCACATCATTTTAAGTGTCACCTAAGGGTATCCTTTTGTGCACGTGCTTGCTATTTCAGCCATATATGCTCATGTGTGGGTATCGGTTGCTGGATTTTGTTCAAGGGTAAGGATAAATTTTCAAAGCCATGCTGTTGTCAACCTACCGAATACTTTCTTCATCCTCTCATGTGTTTGAAGGTAGAGTGGATGAGAAAGCGGCATTATAAAAACATAGATTATCACAGCTCTACGTTATGAATTCAATTTTTGCGGATTTAGCAAATGATTTGGGCCTAAATTCCATAGCACGACCGGCTGCTCTCTGACTATTACCTTGTTCTTGGTAATGCTCTTGGAGGCTGTGGCTGAATGTCATAAATGACTTGATCAAAGCGCGCCGTAGATTCCTTGAACATGTCGGACTAATTTTTTTTGAACTTCTCTCTCTTTCTCTCTCTCTCTGATAATTATTGTAGTTTTTTCTCCACACACTCCTGATTGCATCGAATTCGAGAGCAACATGCCTGTGGCAGGTAATGAAGTACAGCACTCACCTTGATGATGACTATCAACTTGGAATATTCTTTGAAGTTCCTTCTGATCCATGTGATTGTGAATCTTAAAAGGAAGAAACTTATGAATTAGTTCAACATTTTTTCCAGTAGCTCCCTCATTCAAATTTTTGAATTTCATTCCGTTTCCCACAAAGCTGACGTCACAAAGCTCACGAATGTCCCACATGTTACAATAACTTGGAAATTGCACACAAAGTAACGGATGAAATGAGAATACATTTACCTGTTGCGAGGGTATAGCAGCTACGATACTGAAGAATGCAGCTAAGGAGATCCATATTAAAATTGACGCAGAACACATCTTAGAGCGGAGAAAGTCCAAAAAATCGGCCATTATATGGCCACTAACTAGCAGTCCGGATTTCTGTTACCTGGGAACAAAAAAACAACATGGATAAGACTTTAAGTTTCCCTCGATGCCTCATTACTGAACTTCTCTCATACATTAAACAAACATTGCACAATACAAGTAACTCTGCAACTCTCTTGTCGTAATTTTATTTGTATCCAAACATCCTCATAGTGACAAAATATTCCATAAATAGTTCCCATACACCATACAGTTGCTTCAGCCGTCATTATCTTCAAAGCTTTGGAAGTAGGCGAGATGTATGAATTCAACTATATACTTGATTGTCGCATTGCCCCTATAACATTATTACCCTTATTCACTGTGAAGATAAACGACACTGAGGGGGAAGCGATAAGCTTCATACTTTACACCTTTCCTTTTCACTCCAGATGTGGACGCAGGATAAGGAAGGTTAATATGTCATCTCATACTGAGCATTTCCCGACGCACTGAGTTCCACAGCAAACGGGGTGGGATAAGTGCAAATATAGTTTGTAAGCAAACTGTACGGATGGAGTGATTCCAAGCAGGAAGACCTCTTGCGGAAGCTCGCTTCCAAAGTTATACACAAAAAGAAGAAGAAGAAGAGGAGGAGATGATTCTGGTTTCAACTGCAAGATAAATTTTATGCGTGAGAAGCATTCAAAGCACATGGCCTGTCTCACTTTCATCACTTTCCTGTGCCTGTGTGTATATCTGCACGACGCAGTCAAATAATAAGGAATACATACTTTTAATACAAGTGCAGTGACTGGAACTTGACGTACAAATTAAATTTCGAATTGCAGCCCCTCCCTCCTATCCCACCTTATAAATTACACATCTAACCCGGACTCTCAGGAACTTGCTCCTCACAAACTTTGCATATCATATATAGTTGGGGTGATAAATAGCAACGCTCAAGAAAGAATTCACCATGGGCATGTACTCATATCGTAGTTCCATTTCCGTCAGCACTTCATACCAGAAAAAGTGCACCTTCATCTTCACCTCTCGGGAGTCACCACATGAGGCTATAATGGGATTGGAGTAGAAAGGCAAATAATGATCCTCTTCCTGCTCACTCTCCTCCTCATAATAATGATGACATACGTGGGCAACTGTTGGGACGATTTACGGAATGGATTTGCAAAAGCTTGGAGCAAAAAAACTGGAGGGCCCACAGAAAAACTAGGAGACGGTATGCCGCCGCCGCCGCTCACAAGGGGGACGTGTACATAATTCATTTTTTACTCAGCCACATACACTCTCATAACAATGAGAATACCCTTTAGAAGGGATCAATGCGGTGATACCTAAAGCAGGTGACAGAGGATCAATCATACACAGAGAATTCACTGCCTCCAGCCATAAATTCATAAATTCTGTCCAAGACGGCTCATAGAATAGTGTGTGCACATTCCAAGCATGTAAAATAAACCTTTGCCCCTCTACCTACCCCCTCTCCTTCCATATCTCCACAACACTCGTGGTCGTCGCCATCACCGTCGTGAATTCTAATGACAGAGGTAACGATGACCAGTCCAAGGATAAACTCCCAACACTTGTTGCACGCACACAGAGATTTATATCTACTCACATCCTATGCAAACATGAGAGATTCAACCTCCAGACGGTCGGGGGTGGTGGTGGTACTAAACCTAAGAACAAGAACTCCTGTCTTACAAGCAAAGATCATTGCCAAGGACATGGGAGAAATGAGCCACTACTGGGATGCTTCCAGTAAAAAGTTCTCTCGTGAAACGGATTGAGACTTGTTGGAAAAAACATGAGGTGGAAACGATTATTACTATAATTATAACACTCCCTTTTGAATATCTTTTAATTTCCCACCAGAAATCCACCACACGTCTTTTTCCAGTTTACTAATTAGTAGAGGATGAATAAGCTAATCTGACAGTATTCACACGTCCATTCTCCATGATTTTTTTCCACTGTAGCCATCCTTCACAGACTATTATTAGATGGAGGAAAAGCATTGCGGTCGTTTACCGCCCCAGCCCACAATAATGACAGAGATGGTCATTGCCGAATGTAAGTACCTATCTGCATAGTAGAGTCACTTTACACACAGCCTTACAACGTGCGAGAGGGCTGAAAGAGGATTAATTGAAGGAAAAGGATTCGGAACAAAGATGGGCAAAAGATTGCGTTGTGATGGTAATGGTAACGATGATGATTGTCTGAAATAGCCGTGAAAGACTACGAAAGTTCAGATCGATTGATTTTTTATCATCTCCTCCTGTTGGCAACTGAGCATGACTGCGAATCCGTGTAGGGATAATTTTTCGAGACTTTTCTTCATTCTCTCGTGAGAGGGATTTGTGTAGGAGCGTCGAATTTAAACTACACTACCTCCACTACACTGGCAACGTTGAAACGAATGAGGCCTCTTTGTAACGCTACATGTATGGCTGCCTTCCTTTTCCTTTCTAATGGAATATCATCGTCGTCATCTTCATCATCATCATCACCACCACTACCACCAGAGAATCTTTTGCAGTAAGCTTCTACGATGTAGTAAATCCTCGCAGACATACCATTTAGAAATATAATAATGTGTGGAGAACCATAATGATGCCGAAAAAGGAGCAAGTTACAGACACAGAAGTTAGGCCATTATTATTATAAGAAGCACAAAGTTGGAGAACATGCCTTGAAAATAATCCCCTAGTGTCAGACCTGAGCGTGAAAAAAGAACGAAACCATGCGAGTATGAGTTAAACTTGCGTATGTCTGTTGGACAAGGAGCTGCTGCCTGACTGAGTGAGCCGATAACGAGATTTAACCGAAGCGTGACCATAGCATTACAAACCAAGTCCTCACTCTCGTCTGCCAACTGTTTGCGATCAATATGTACAGAAAAATGATTTCATGCATACAGTAGTTCCCTAATACTGTGAGTATATCACCATTCTGGTCAACATAACCTGTGTGCCACACTGGTAGCTACCAGTACTGATCTGTCTGGGTCTCAAAGGTGGACATGTCCTTGCCTTAGCAACTGATGGCGTGCAGTATTTGCTACTCCATTGATTTGTGAAAATTTAATGTATGGGAAGATTCCTTTGAGCTAGGAGGTTGGGGGCATGTTGTGAATGGGCCATTCTCCATGTGTTGATGCTCGTGCTCATAAAGGTAGGATTGTAAAGGGTTTGATTTTGATGATGGCTGCGGATTTATCATGGCAGTGGTTGCACGTGTAATTCAACACCTGCGGGGAATTTGAAAGAAAAAAAATACGTATAGAGCATTTGTATGTGTGTGAGTTGGGAGGACGACTTAAATCCCCTCTGATGTTGCTGATGTGTTTATTGGCTGGTTTTGAATTTAAAGTTTGAGAGTGAGAAAGGGCCCGTGGAACGGCGGAGTCAACGGACGGATTTAAGCCTTTTCAATGGCTTTCAACTTAATATTAATGTCCTGCTGCCATACAACTGACAGATAGAAAAAAACGTGGTACCCACGCGGAATAGGAATTAAAGAGAGTGGCAGGTCGGCTGGACTATGCGGGTCGGTTGGCGCTGGAAAGATCCTTTGGTTGATTGCCATCGCCTAAACGTGCTTCCTTGTTTTGCACTATTTAGTCAATGAATGGTACCAGTCTCCACAATTATATTATGTACACACTATTAATTTATACACCGAAATCAAATGGGATGGTCCTTCGTCCTGCCTGATGTCTACAAATATATACATATCTATAAACAAACGCACACCGCACCCAAAGTAGTATCCGCTCCCATCATTACTAGGTGGATGCGACGTCCGCTATGCGGATTGAGGAATGTTTAGCTTCCTACAGTGGTATG
This sequence comes from Pseudobourletiella spinata, assembly GCA_009870155.1. Taxonomy (NCBI): domain Eukaryota; kingdom Metazoa; phylum Arthropoda; class Collembola; order Symphypleona; family Bourletiellidae; genus Pseudobourletiella; species Pseudobourletiella spinata. Next base: position 11,990 of record WJFA01001856.1, read on the forward strand.
TATCCAGGCCTCGAAGACACCAACACTTTGTGTATTGTACACATGTATATACTGTGGGAGAACAATGCCCTGGGTGATTATTGACATTAGCATGCTCTTTACTCTGATCATTACAAGGCAAAATGGAAAGTTGGGAGTAGCACTGATCCGCACTTTTTAGTCAGTTAGGAGGTAAACAGGTAAATTTGGCTACGCATGACTGCTATTAGGCTAAAAGTTTTCCACCACTGCCCTTTTTCTACACACTCATGCAGTCAGACCAAAATCCTGCCGCGTGCAACCACAAACTCTTGTATACTCCCCTATATTTCTCGCCCCTGTAGTTGGTAGGGGCAAGGGGGGACCTTTTGGCTCACACCATAGGCCAATATAATTATTCACGTGTGTGTGTGCATACAATTCTTTACTTTTTGCAGAATTGCAAAAAAAGTCATTTAACCAGCAAGATAACATCCTTACTATGGTGTAGAAATTCTCATTTCCTTCATTAATGGCCCACTGTAAAATTATAAGAGGGTTCGCTGTAATAACTCAGCCAAAAAGTCTTGAAATATAATGTAGTTAAAGAGGTATATAGATCATATAAGTTAGCAGCAAAAATTGTTACAAAGTAAGGCTCAACATCCTATATATACCGCACTTCATGATATTACAAATCCGCCCAGCCGGTATACTCTTGTGTATGCTCAGCCGCTGAAGAAACCAAAGTCTTGCTGCCTGCCATAGGAAATCAGCCTCCCAGACAAAGGTTCATACCACTTGTACTGCCGTGCCTCCATATACCCCGCATAGGAACATACACACCCACATACACACATCTCAATAATTGACAACCGCCAGACCGTAAGGCTGTTTGAAAGTGCATAAACCATAAGCAGCAACTCATAGTGACACTCCACTCTCAGCCTCTATCCTATGATTACCTTTTGGTTACACCCGCCATGTTTTGGTATTGGAAATTCCCAATTTTCTCTATTTTTTGGGAACAAATCCAACCGAAATTCTCACATCTCTGTGTTTCATAACAGTTGAATGCTAGGGGGTATTGTCAAGCCTCGGTTACTGGAATTTTCATAAAGTATGTATGGGGCGAAAGAAGTGAAATCTTTTCAAAATGAAGACAGCATAACTCAGCATATTTTGATCACTCACTAGCGATGTCCCATGTCATAACGAGTACCGCAGGAGCAGCGGTTGCTCACTAGAGATAATGCGTGTAACCTTAGAGTGAGAACAATCGAGTATCGAAAAGTAAATGTTAAAATTGAATTATACAACTACTGAATCCATTTCAATACTTCAGCGAGTTGGTAGTGGTTTACGTTTAATGGCATCCTGTAATAATCAGTGAATATTGTAGAAATTGTCCATTCATCCCCATAATACGCCACGCCCACTTCCGAGTGCAACACTAGGGAGTTAGTGCAGACCCTCGGCAGCGTTATTTTTGGCGTAGCACAAGGGATCTCAATGTTAAATAAACGGCGAGTCCTCATGCGAAGTAGAAAAAAACGCTATGGAGGGTCTAAGCTAACTCCCTACTGGTAATATGTCTTCATTCAAGTTATGCACTTGAATGATTCATGTGTGCGTAAAACTTGGAATAGTATTTGACAATGAGGAAGGATTCTGTGTGTTGCATGATCCGTCATTTTCATCTCATTATTAAGAATCCTATTTTTCCCACAACATCAATCCCTTCCTCCATCACGCTCGTCACTCACTTGAGCGTAGATAATCAATTAATGGAAAAATTCCAGCATAAGTTCCTCTCTCACAACTCCCACTGCACAGGAGAGGACACAAAGTGAAATATCAAAGTGCCTTGAAGTAACTCAAAACAACTCAAGAAGATTTCTTTCCAAAACTTCCCCATGACTGTGCAAATGAGTTTCTCAGAATTATAGTTGCTACGGGGGACAATGCAAGTAACTTTACTATATGTACAACACCTCAAACCACTGTCACTGGCTATTATCCCTAAAAGAAACTCTAAGCTCATGAAAAATCCTGTCTGGGTGAATGCCAGAGAGCTCTGAGGATCCTACCGCCAAAGGCACATGCATATAACAGGTAAAATAGTGGGCAGAAGATGTCCATTTCAATTTCAAGAGCCTCATCTAACTGGCCATCGTCACCTCTACCATTACTTGTCATTCTAATTAGTCGTCTAGTTAGTTTGAGTGAGCACTGATTATTTTTATTATCAATATGACCACTCTTTTTTAGTCTCCCTTGAACTCAAAATCAAGTTGTTATTGCAAATTTTGAAGGGGGATGGCACGAGTAAGATAATGATGACATTCTCCTTTGAGTAGATGCGCCATTTGTGTCGATAAAATTTTAAATATTTCTTATATCTCCCTGACAAACGCCCAACCAAAAAGAATACGTCGTAGTTCGAATTATTATTCAGTGGCACTACAGTGAGGATTTGATTATGTATAATATATACACTCTTGCCTAAAACAATGAGAATAATGGCTCACATTCTGGCATAAAGTGCCATTTTGCAACACTCTTATCCATCTTTCTACTGTGTGGGTCTGCACAGGACTTTGCCGCGTGCTAGTAGTGGTCATAGTGGTAGCAGTGAGCCTCTGCATGTGGGATCGACGCGGTGACGCGAACATATGTTCAGACGTCATTGACAATGCTACAGATGCGCTCAAACACACACACACACACAAATAAACATTTATAAACTCAAACACACTCACTCAAAACAATATGCAGGTGCACAAAGTATACACAAAGGGTAGGCAAACCCAGGGCAGTTTTGTGAGTGTGATGACAAAAAACTGTCCAATGTACCCAGCCTGTCCACGAGTTCAGCTTCCATGCACGCACATACAGGGCTGATGATGAACAATTTGTAACGCAAATTCTCAGCTGTGAAGACACTATCACCATAGCCCGTTCTACATATAAACGAGGAACTGTAATTGGGAAAAACGAGCGCACTATTTCGCAGAATATTTCACAATGTCCCACTATACTTCTCGACGTGCATACCATCTACACATGTATAGAGGGGTGAAACATTGTTTGCGGCCATTAGACTTGCAAGAAGTAAAGAACACACTGCTCCGTGGTGGTGGCTGTCAGCAGTGGTATGGTGTACAATAAACTGGCATATAGGGGTGCGCAGTACAGGAGGATGTTACCTATTGGGATGAGCCCTCACTCAGTCATCCAGTGTACATGCACACTAAAGTGAGAAAAATCCTCTTTGTCCGAGTAGGCACAGAGACACACAAGCATACGTAGCCACTGCCACTACATCAACAGTAACAACAGCAAGTGCATTGTTACAGTGGACTTGTTCGGCACAATTAGCAATGTCCTTACATAACGGTGCCATGAATGTCTCATCTCATCTCTCTCTGTGTCTCTCACTCGCTTCTCATTGAATATGAAAGTCCTCCCTGGTGATTGCATGTACAGTTCAGCTCTTCATTTCTGTTCATCATCCACAACGTATCAGGATTACAGGAGTAGCCAATTATTGGTGTAAACAGTAGTCTTCCACCGGCCCCACCTATGGGAACAGCAGGGCAGATAGCGGAGCTGCAAAATGAGTTACCCCTCTGGCATGAAACTGAAAGTGCCTTTCCTGTACTTGAGCTTGCATAAAAATTTAAACTTAAGTGGGATAAGTTAAGCGGACGGTGCAAAAAAGCATCATCATAATCATGATCATCATCTCAGATGCAATGTAAGTGTTTCTTTTTAAGCCTTAAGAACTTTGACGAAAAACGGTGTGCAGAAGGTCATTCTGCCTCGTTCAACCAATCATCATATTCTACTCCGCACCAGCGCGCGCTCTCTCTCTCTCTCTCACTCACTCACATTAGCATAGCTAGTAAGTATAACCTTAGGAAAGGATCGATACTTTTAAGCCACCTCAACAACAATGCATCTACTACTGAACTAAATTTGACTCCTCATTACACTTGTGAGTGGAAGTAGCAAAGAGCCTGACTGACTGGTAGTGACCAGCGGAGCGAAATATGGAATGACAGGAGCAGCGGGAGTATATCTCCTACACATTCACACTAGCACACACACACACACTAAATGTATATATATGCTCAAGGAGCACGGGGCTCCTTGTGTGACTTAATCCAAAGTCATTTCTGATGTGGGAATTTCAAAATTCTATTGTCTTTTCCACGCCTGGCTGGCGGGGGGTGCGGAGGGGTAATATATGCGCGATGATTGCGAGAAATCAGCCTTTTTTGGGTTAGTAGCTGCAAGGTTCCCTCCACGCAAACCTATGATGCGTATGCATCTCCACCACTGCCTCCAATTTAGTAACGCTCACACCTTCCACGAACATTTTTCCGACCACATTAATCAGACCCACATATTCACCCCGACATCATACTGTTACTGGGATATGTGCTAAAGTTGGGATGACGACATGAGCTCTCCGCACACCTTATCAAACCATGTGTTCCTTCCGAAGCTGCACTGCTGACCACTGGCTGTAAACGTCTCCAATCTTTCAGCCATTTTATAATGGATCGAATTTAGAAGTTATGTTTACGAATATTAGGAGGTACTCCGCTCTTCAAAAGCAATTTCTATGGGGCGCGAAATTTTGAAATTCCATCTGCTTCAAGGAGCCTACAACAACATTTAGCGAAGGGACAAAAAACTGGCTTTTATCTCTTGCCAGGGAGTCCTGTACACTCTCAGTGAAGGTAGAATGACTCTGCATGCAACGGATTGTGCGAAACCTTCACCTCTGTCAGCGGTGGGCAAGCTAGTGGGGGAGGGGGATATAATAGAGAGGAAAATATTTTGGTCGAGTATGTGTGTGTATAATATGGTATGTTGCAACCGTTTTAGCATGGCCTATATTGAGTATCGGACGTACACAGTAAATAGACTCAGCAACTGCCGCGACCATGCAAACGACTATGTTCAGCATTTGTTGAGAAGGCTTTAATTATCACTATTGTACGGCGCTCCGTTATGTACAGTCATCTATGTTCGGAATCCGCACCCCAACAATAGCATCACGAATCAGCTCACCATCTCCCACCGCGTCCATCCCACTCTACTCAAACAAAATGAGGTGGTTGGCAAGTGTTCGCGGTGCAAACAACATTGGATACAAGACGGGAACGGACATGATTGAGTGCGAGCTTACAACCTGATCAATCATTTGATACTCCATAAGTCCACTTGCCGCATTGGAACCACAGACATATATACATCCACCCCGTCACTCAATGTGGAAAGGTTGCATCAAAATTCCAAAACAAATCCCTCTAAAGAGCTCTATAAACATGTGGTCGTCCATCCGCCAAGTTCAACAGCTCGTCCCAAAGGCATGCGCCGCAATTATTACTAGTCACCACATCAAGGATAGTTTATCTCTTGAAAATGGTCTATAAGAGAGGGTGATTTCCCTCATACAAAAAACCGCTCACCTTATTACCCTCCTCATGATGGAGAGGAGTGGCCTTTTGTAAATGGCGGCAAACAGAGGGGTAGGAATGAGGGATAGTACTGCACACACGTGCACGACGTTGGAGGCGAAAAGTTGATTGTCCTGGAGAAATCTTATCAGGAGGAAAGCGACACCATAACATTAACACTACTCACTAAGTGCAATGCTTGTCATCAAGGTCTAGTAACTGTCGTTGTTTTTGCAAAAAAGCTACTACTAACCACCACCTCTACTGCTACAACATAGCTCATGGGCACATTGGGGTCAGCTTGCCTTCGGAAGACAATCTGTAAGGGGGATTATACTTGAACGGGTACAGCTCAGCTTCTCCACTGCAGTGCAGCAAAGTGGGCGAGTGCGACTCTCGTGTGTGAGGGTTCATTAGCAGGGATAATAGAGGAGCCACAAAGTCAAAGTGACACAACTGATCATTCCTGAAAGGGAAATGCACTGCAAGAACTGGAGGCGCTAGATATTACCACGCGGCTTCCTATCCACTTCACTCTGCTAAGTAAGGAAGGAGGCTGGTTCTTTGAGTTGAACTTTCTGGCACGTTATCATGTTATCCACGTACAAGTATCTAATCACCATCCTGTAGTGAGAGAGAGAGAAAGAGAGAGAGAGAGAGGTCTGGTAATTTGCCGCATAACCAAACTTGCCTGAGCAAAGTTTTGAATCCCAGAGTTTACACAGAGATGTTGAAATGAGTGAACAAGAAGTCAAATATCTTTCATTCCAACAGGGTCCAGAGAACCTTAAACCAGACGTGGTGGCACCCATGTCCGTTCATCAGGCTGTTATCAGTAGTGGAGTGAGAGACTCGCCGGAAATGAGCGCATAATGCTAACAAGCCATGACCAGATTTCACAAAGCTCTCTGCGTCGCCTGTCTCTAAGGTGCCGCTAGGGACCCTCCATTATTTTTATCATCATCATTAACGATTATTATACAACTCGGTCCCTACAGTTGAAAATGTCTTACAATGCGGACGTGTACGTCCCACGGGATGGAACTATAGTCAAATGACTGTCCAATGCAAAGGAGCAGAAACACATGCACACACATACAATTAAACAAATCAAGGGCTCATAGTGCACAGGTAAGTGTCCCATTCGTATACCCACAGCGAAATAATATGCTTGATCTTCGACATCCTCTTCTTGTATTCATTCACA
>WJFA01001857.1:0-18625 GCA_009870155.1 Pseudobourletiella spinata
TGTGAGGAGTATGGAGTCGCCTCGCTCATTTACCTGAATATATTTGTTTATGGCACAGCTGGAAGATTTCCTGCTTGCAGTGTGCCTTACTGTCAGTTAGTCTTGGACCAAATCTCAAACTAGCAACAACTCTGGAATAAACCCTAGTCCAGTCAGTGACTCTGTCCAGCTACTTGTCGTTTTGCTTATCACCCTGCCTTCATCGTCGCTTGTGTCTAGTGTGTTGTGCGCGGTCCTTGACTCATTCCTACTGTTGTGTCTTTCCTCTGTTTATTCCTGTCAAGTTCCCCACTATATTTAGCCCAGTAATCCTCAAATCATTATAATATGTGGGTATGTAAGTGCCTACCCCGATGCGTGTGGGAGTTAGGTACATGTGCATGCCTTTAGGTCCACGTGTGTGCGCATGCATGTGCATGGTCTCTATTTCCGTTTACATGTATCTTCGAACTCACTTGTACATATGCATAAGCCGACGTATGCATTTGTGTACGCATTTGAATGTGCGTGTGGTGAAAACACCACTGGCGGTGCGAATGCTCAAGTGTATCTGGCCTTAGAGAAATGGAATTGAAGTAGAACGATTTCACTATTCCTACGGCAGGGCAGCCTTAAATGTGAGTGGGATTGAGGACTGGCAGTTGTAGTTGTAGTAGTGGTAGTAGTGAGTTGGCTGACTGGCTGGAAGTGGGCCGAAAAATCCCAGGTGCGTTTCTTCCGATCACATTAGGGATGACATCCAGACAAGCTCTTGTCTGTCGGGACCCTTTCTTTTGACTATACAACTTCCCCTGATATCCAGGGCTAAAGCTTCTATAGTCAGAATAGAAGTAGTAGTAGTAGTAGTAGTAGTAGTGGAAGTAGTAGTCACGTCATCATGTCAACCGGGGGATGTACACTGCCGAGTCTGTCTGGGAACCAGATGGATTTGCCAGACAACTTCTCTCTGTTCCTGCCCCCTGCCACCACCGCCGCTACACCCCAACCCACCGCTGCTGCCGCCGCTGCTCCTGCTCCCTTATCTCAACTCCTGTAGCCCTGTCAGACAGATATTACCCGGCTCGTTCCCCCATACATATCCAATGAAGTCAAAGCGGAATGACAAATGAAATGGATTGACTTGTCCGACAGGCATATATGGATATAATTTATGCAGGGGACCAGCCTAACCGGTGATCACCCACCCAACCCCACCCGCCCCCCTTCCCTTCCCTCCCCTTCAAAGTGCCATATGACGATGTAGGATTTCTCTGTGGGCGTGGATGTTGTTGATTCATCACCGCCAGTGCCCTCATCACACCCGTGCCACACTCCGGGAGGAAGTACTAAATCACCTTGTTCCACACATGCACCCGCGCAAACACGTATAGACAAACAGAGATACATACGCACACATACACACAGAGATATGCACACGCACACACTTACAACAAACACACACACATGAAGACACACGCACACACACATATATACGAATATACAGAAACACGCACAACCACCAAAATACAGACGCGCATAAAAACACACAAATATACACAAACTCACAAGTAAAGACACATGCACAAACACACACGCACATAGACTTACACACTTAAGAGATGCCAGATGAATAAGCGGTGACTTTGGTGAAAGTGCAGAATGATGAAATGTGCATATTGTGCGTGTAGTACGTGTGCGTTAGTGGGTAGGGGTGTGCAGGTATGAGGGTTTGAGTGTGTGTGTGTGTGTGTGTGTACTCAAGTGAAAGCAATCCCAGATCTCACCACGCATATTTTCTCCCTCTCCCTCTTTCTCTCAGCTGGGATGACAGAGAAGTGAGGAGATGTTTAGGAGGCTCATAAAGACAGGAGTAATGGACCCTTTTTCTGAGAGTGTAATAAAAAGTTGGGCCCAACCCGCAGAAGGGCCCAGCCAAGGGAATGCTGTGCTGGCCAAGGATGAGGATCTATCCGATCAAATAAACTCTCATCATAAAATATTCACTACATGAGCCAGAGAGAGAGAGAGAGAGGCTCAAAGGAGGAGGGAAATATCTGAATAATTTCAACTGAGAACGTACGGAGTCATCTTGAGAGCGTGCCAATGTGCGTGCTTGTGTGCTGTGCGCACGGATGAACATGTGGGTGTGTGCATGCGTGAGGGAGGGTACGTGTGCCTGTGTGCAGGTTTGTGTGCTTGTATGTGTGTGTGTGTGCGTGCTTGTGTTCGGGCACGTGTGTGGGCACAGGAGGCTGTAAACGGGGTGTAATAAGCTCCCAGGGAAAAGTTGAGCCATGGGCTGGAAGATAACATGATTTTGTTTTCTCCCCACCACGGCAGACCGCACATATCCGCCTTCATTCCATGACTCTCCTCCTCCTGTCGTCAGTCAGAGTATTGATAACTTTGTGAGAGTGTGAAGTCAAAACCCATCGTCGTCATCCTCCCTCCCGTTCCCATCAAAATCCCCCTATATTTCCCCCAAACTTTATCCCTGGTGACAGGAACTTAGTCCATATAATATGATATACTATGCCTTATATGATTGTGTGTAAGCGTGTGTGTGCTTGTGACTGTGTGATCTTCCATGTGGTCGCAGTCTATCCGTGTGTGTGTGTGTTTTTGATCTGTGATCCTCCATGCGGTTTCAGCCTGTATGTAGATGGAGGGGCGGGGCGGCGGGATGGAACTGTTTGTATGTCACCGTCTGTGTGCGGTGACAAACACTTGACGCCGACTTGGAGAAAAGTTTGGCTTCCTGCCGCCTCTCCCCCGTCAACCTCGAGCCAGCTAGTGAGAGTTGAAACTGGAGGGTATGTGCAGCTTTCCCTCTCTGGATGTGGAGACAAAGCCGTTGCCCTCACCATCCATCCATCCATCCAGCCATAGCCATCCATTCATGGGGGCGGGGGGTAATGAGCGAGCGGAAGTGAGAGTGGAAGAGTGGGGATATACGCCGTCGCCCATTCATATGGCTAACCTCATCTATAGGCTGATGAAAAGCGGATATGCTCCCCAATGAAAGGATGGAGCAATTATGGGAGACAAAGAAGCCCTCTTCATCTCTCTCTCTCTCTCGATGATGCAACGGGAGGATACATCTGTTGGGAAGGATTACGCTTATTTTGTGATAAAACTTTTTCAAATACATTGGAAATCCCACGAACTAGTCATCAGTTTTAGGGGCTCACAATCATGGTCGTGGGGCAAGGTGGGAGGAGAAAACCCACTGGTGAAAGCCACATTCCTGTTTATGTGGCAGAAGAACCAATCCTGCTGATTTAAGTGTCATTTTTGCAGTGTTCCAACAAGGATTCCATGTGGGACAGCAACATCGATGGCACCACTACGTGAGTCGCACGTCACAGGGAGACGTCTGGAGGGAGATGATGATCATGATGATGTTGTTGTTGATCCGAGATGGTGAAAATGAAAATGACATTCCCCGAGGGGGTATTAAGCCCTGACAGCTGTCTTTCCTTTTCCCCGCCAGCGGTAATGAATATTTAAATTGAACGATTGGACTCAACCCAAGGGCTCTCCTCGTCCTTCCTCCACACAAGATGCCAATTGGCTCCGTGGTTCTGGTCGACTTGTCTTGTAATCCTCCATCTCTCTGCCATTCATTCCGTTTGTCATGCTCGACTCCTTGTTGTGGGGCTGGGAGAGGGCAGCGTGTGTGCGTGTTCATGTGTTTTCGAGTGGGACTCTTGGCGTCGCAAGGCAAGGGCGTAGAGCGTAGAGGCTGATAATCGACACAGTGGCAGTATTCGCCTGAGTTTCTAACTTTTAAATATTAAATGGACGGGTGGATGAGTCCAGTTGGCCGAGCCATTACCGTGTCCAATTAGCAGACCCGTGCCGGAAACCCTATGCCAAGTTCCCCTGGCTCGTATTGATTCAAGAAGAGGAGGAATGACACCCTTTATTCTTACATGGGGACATTGTCAGGTGTCCACGGCGCACAGCATTAACACCCTATGCAGCGCAGAGCGTATCCATAAACATTACCTCCCACAAAGTCTCCTTGTTGGATATCCGCACGCAACGTAGGTGCATACAAGTTGAGCCTCCGGGACGCAACTCGCAGAGTCAACCCCGCTATCCATACCCTCACCCACTCAAGACCAAGAAAGATCAGACGGTGGATGTGGGTGTATTATTTCTCCCACTATAGTGACTTCACATGACTGTATACACTGGTTTTCCCCAACCAAAGGGACCGGATCGGTCCCTCGCTAAAACCCAACACCTGCAGCAGCGAGCCAACTGTACACATAGTTGTGGGACAACCTGCACATGGCAAATATACAATGCCCTGTATCTCCACGTAGGAAAGTCCTCGTAGGAGAAAGGTGGGTCATAAACCCCCATGCTTTTTTTCTCATTTGTTTACAAATCACCGCGTCAAAATTCAGTGATGGTTCCTCAATATAATGGGTGCGGGGTGGGGCGGTGGTGTCTGAGAGTCACACAAGTTGGTGGGAGGTGAAAGTAAATGTGTAGCAGTAGCATATGGGATGATGGGGTTTGGGGGTAGTGAAAGATACTTAGATTCTCCCCAGCCGTCACCTCACTCTTGTCCTCCCAATGTCTCGTAGTTGGAGTCACCAGCACATGTCTCATCGGAAATATGAGGCGGGGAGAAATTGAATATTTTCCCAAGTTTTCTCACAGCCCCACGTGCTCCTTTTATGTCATCCACCTACCCCCACCCCCACACCGTCCCAAGAAGATGAGACTCAATGGGATGCAGCGGCGGAGGCGGCAGCAGCAGCAGCAGCAGCAGCAGCGGATTTTATACGTTCCCCCCAACCAATTTTAAAAATCTCCTACTAATGAGCTGTGAGACAAGGGATTTGGATCCAATTTCAGGAGGAACTAATAAAATCTCTTCTACTATGTATTTCTTTCCCTGCCCATGCGCAGTAGGACCAGCCGTTTCCCAGCCTGAGAGCAAAGCCTGTGGGGGATGTACATGATAGTACGGACGTACATACTCGTGGGTGAAAGCAGATGGTGGGATACTGCATGGGTTTGTATACATGTGCATAGGCATATATGCACGCAGACATTGCTGACTCTGCATTCTTCCCCTCACCCGCCGCTGCAGTAGTACACCGTCCCCATCAGCATCAGTGGGTTCAATATTCTACAGAATATTCAGTGAAAGTAGGAACCCTTTCTCATCCCTTTCTAAATATCCTACAGAAGGCCGCCTTGCCCGTCTTGCCAGACTCAACTCCAAGGCGGTGTAAATAGTAGACGTCAATGTCAATAATGCAAACCGCCGCCACCCACCACACCGCTGCTCCTGCCAAATACATAGATGGTCGGCTACGACAATGGTCGGCGGAGGAGAAAGCTCGAGAGTTCTAGGGACTCATCCGCCAATTCCCACCTCTCTGTCCCGAAAGCTAGAGCGGGGTGAGGGCCCCCTATGAAACTTTTAAGAGTGCAAAGACAACTGGAAATCCATAGTAGTAGTGGTGGAGGTGGGAATTAATATCCTCGGAACGCAGCTCAAGTACAATCCACCAACCCACTCCCACCCCACCAGCACATCCTCCAGTTGGGTGGACCAAGTGCAAATATTGTGGACAGGTATATTTAAGTAGTAGACGACCATCTCTTGGTTTTCCTTGGTTACCACATCCTGTGACGAACGAGCCTCGGAACTTTCTGTGTGGGTGATCCCCGAGGGAATTTCCCTCCTCCGCACACGCTCACTCAATCCTCTCACATAATTTCCACACCCGGATCCCCCCACCCCGGAATTCTAAAGTTGAAAGGGGAATTTTATTGTTTTTCCTTGGCGACGACCGACGACTGACACGAAGGAAGGAGGTGGTGGTGAGGCCCAGTTCCGGTCCCGTGTTTTCACATCCTCACAGAAGGGGTTCAAACGGACTCGTACGGCTTATAGTTCCAGCTCATGCTCAGGATATTTTTGGGAACAATATATAGAGGGATGTTGCTAAGGAATTTTGGAGCCCTGCGGCAATGCGGGATATCAAGGGCAAAATTACTCAATTTCCCTGGAGATGAAAAAAATGTGTATGTACATTCGGAATGGCTGGATTTGTATAGCGGGTGGGGCGACGGACATGGAGAAAATCCCATTTTTTCTCGTTTACGATGGATGTCGCATGTCGCCGCCGCTGGGATTAACTCCTGATATTATCGCAGCACATTAAACGGAGGAATTAAACCCACGATCTCTGCGGCAAGAATATTCAGTTCCCTGCTGAAATCGCCCCGAATCTTGTATCCTTTCAGGCAACATGAGGGATCCACTACATACGGAGCGTGGCTCCTGAGCAATGAAATGCGTATGTGTGAGTGGTGTCTTGCATTTGTGTGCGCATCTGTATAATTTACTGTGGTCCAGTGTACTGTGGTTGTTTATGTGGGTAAGTAACCGTGCACGCCTGGGCATGTATGAGTGTATGTGTGTGCCCCTGGGAATGTATGTTGTAGTGTGTGCGCCTGGGCATGTATGAGTGTATTTGTGTGCCCCTGGGTATGTATGTGGTATTGTGTGCGCCTGGGCATGTATGAGTGTATTTGTGTGCCCCTGGGTATGTATGTGGTATTGTGTGCCCCTGGGTATGTATGTGGCAGTGTGTGCGCCTGGGCATGTATGAGTGTATGTGTGTGCCCCTGGGTATGTATGTGGCAGTGTGTATTTGTATGTGTGTGTGTGTTTGCGCGCGAGCATCCCGGAACTCTTGGACGAGGAAGAAAAAACCGGAGCTAATTTATTACATTTTTCGATCCCGCTGAAGAATGTGGAGAAAGCAAATTGAACCATCCTCATTCCCTTCCCTCTCTGTCTCTTCCTCCCTCACTCGTTTTTGTCCCTTTACCCCGGCTGAGCATATAACTCTGTCATTCTATTCCCCTTTAAGATGCAGGCGTATTCAACTTTTGCGGTGGTAGTGCGGTCCTCCTCCTTCTCCTTAGAATGAAAACACGGCCACGGCCACACCAACTCGAACTGCCGCTGCCATCCCAGGAAAGTTAAATGCGAACACTTCATCTTCCTTTTCCCTCCTCGCATCCTAAATCTTGTTCGTCTCCAACTCGTTAATTCGTAGAGAAGCCCGTATGTGTGTGTGTGTGGAGGAAATCGATCATTGGCCAGAGCTACTAGTAGACAGTAAAGAAGTGGTGGAGGAGTCAGTATGTAGTAGAAGTGAGCGGCGGGGAATGTGGGCTCACACGTGTACATACATATGGAGAGTATACCATGGATCCCTTAAGGTACTCAATGACTCGTCCCCGCCGCCAGTCTCCCAATGGCTCCTGATATGAAAGCGATGGTGGCGGCCAGCCGGTGCCGGACAGGGAGTCTCGTGTAATTATGGGAATATGACAGGGAGCTATTTCCACTCCCATTTTCTCCGCGACGGCGGCGGGAATCATGAGACTCTTTTGTTAAACTCGGGCTGGGTGGCAGGTTCGGAAGGATCGTCACAGACAAGTGCAGATTCTTCACGCATGAACCTAACCCTGCTGGCAAGGGTGGATGAACTACCGCCATTGCGACAGCTCAATTGTTCCGCGGGAATACGGCAGTGTGGTGGTTGGTGGTGTTTATGTTGAAATGCCGATAATGTTTATTTCGCAAAAGAAAATCTAAAGTGTCTTTTTTTAAGTCAAGAATCCTGTTATTCTGGGGAGTAGGTAAAAATTTTTCCCCAAAATTCCAAGGTGTGAGCACCCGAATTATGATCCAGTTTGATCCCAAATCCCATGATTGAATCCTGAACTCAGCTCTGAAATCAGAAATTAGTATTCCAGAAATTATTATTCTTTGGAGATGAAGTCGTCGTGGGTCCAAACTAGACGAAAGGAGACGCAAAGGAGCTTCCAGGAATGAATTATTTTTATGATAATACAACGGCAAGGTTACCACCTCCACCCAAAGGTGAAACCACCTAATTATGCCACACGGTTTCCAAGTGCGACCGACTCATTATTGGAGCTAATTTTTCAACATTAATTTGCTGTGGGATCCCGCGGCTCAGTCACGGCGGCTCCGAGGTTCAAATCAATTTCTGACACTGGCCACGACCACCGCACGTTCTCCCTGGAAACTCTTACCATTTTATCCTCATCCGAATTTACCCGGGACGAAATAGGATTTTCTCACCTCTTTCCCCTACAGATCCTTTGCAAAGTTGTACTAGAATAGGAGCTGCGCACGTGTCCGCACTCCCTTGTTGGAGAAATCCTCTGTGAGTTGAGCAGAGATGATTTGGAACTGTCAGTGGCAGGCCCGGCCGTCTTTTTGCCATACTTGTTCCACTCACTTCAACTTTAGGTAGAGAAAGAAGATGGAGAGAAACATAATTTAATTCCATCCAAAGCTGTCCTAATTAAAAAAATCTCCTCATGTCCCTGGCTATTGCGGGGCCGATGGGGAAACTTTTTTTTTGAGAATTCCTGAGGAAAAATCCTCGTTGGTCTTTGAGGTGGAACTTGTGCCGCTTGTAGCTCCTCCTCCTCCTCCCTTCCGATGAGGGAATGGCTGAGGGCTGGAAATTAAAAAAACTACTCGAGCCCTACATATCTGCTAATGCAATTGTGCGGGTGGGCCGTGGGATTGAAGATGTGTGTGTGTGTCTGTGTATGAGAGAGAGAAAAATCTTGGCTGGATCTGACGTGGCAGTTCATGGTAGTAGTGGACTGAATCTTGTGGAATCTTCATAAACTATCATTGCTTATAGTAAGAAGCTTTGTAAGTTCACTACCGAGACGTTTATTTCCTTTGTTTGGCAGGAAGGGAACGTTTGTCAAACGTTCCGCGCCCGCCCACTCGCTTTTCCAGCCCAGCTGGGGGTTTCATTCTGGGAAATTTCTTCATTTCTTGTCTTTTGCGTGTTTTTGTGTGTTTGTATGTGTGTGTATGCTTTCTTGTGCGTTTGTTTGTGTGTGTGTGTTTGCTTCTGTGTATGCTTGCTTGTGCGTTTGTTTGTTTGTGTGTGCGTGTGTGTTTGTGCGTGTGTGTATGTGCATTTTTGCGCGTTTGTATGCATTTGGATGCTGTGGGAAAAAGGAGATGCTCATTGCGGAGTCGGGTGAAAATGTGGATGTTGATGATGAAGATGGAGATTAATCTGTAAAAATCCCCCATCAGCATCACCAACAACTTCCGCATGAGCTCCTCTCAAAGGAGTCGAGGGGAATGACTTAAAAATAATAAAGCCCTCTCTAAAGCCCCCTTTCTCCCGCCCACTCACATCTGCCTCCCTTTCGCTCTCTCTCCCTTCACGCCGTGTGCATGGATCCCGCTGCTCACTATGGTAGTCTCATGTCCCCCAAAACCCCGGCCATACATCAATCTTAGGCGACACATAGTGTCAGCAGTGGTGGTAGCACTAGAATATTAGGGAATACCACGGCGTCACTTTCATGTGTTCCTACGCCGATGGCTCCGCCCACTACTCTACCGACCCGCAGTGGCGTGGATGCCTACTGTCAAGTTTGCGGTGGGATATTAGCTCGGAACAAGACATACCAGGTGGGAAGGACATGTGCGGGTCTTAAGGTTCATAAAGCGGTAGCATAATAATAATAATTCCTCCGAGTCAGGGGTTCGCACTACTGTGCTCCGAGTTACTTTCCCCGCTCACGTTAACAAGTTCAGGATTGGTGCGACGAGTTGTCGTACAGTGTGCCACGGAAATCGTCGGTCCTCTAGATTTCTGGAAGCCCAGAATATTTTCATTCCTACTGGTTTCCCAACGGCTCTAGAAAGGCTGGATGGGCCCACCTCATTCGCGGTTCTGTATCATTTCCCTCCTACCCTTGAGTACCTCACGCCCCTTGGAGTTGTTCGTTGAGAGGACGATGTGAGCCGAGGCGGAGGTGAACCCTTAAAGAAAGAAGCCTTTGGACCTGGAGCCATTCATCCTAGTCCAGGCAAACGGAGGAGATGTTACAATGTACTGGAGCGTAGCGTGCTCAAAGGGCTCCGAATTTCTCGTAGTTACGTCCGTAATAACATCTCATTATTTTCTCCCTATTTTTTCGGGACCTGGTGATGAGTGAGAGCTAATGGAACGGGATGTTGTGAGGCCTCCGATCCTGGGCCGGGTCCTGAGACACACACACTCCCCGTCGTTCCTAAGGGTTTGGTTACACCAGCTCAAGCGGGACGGCATTATTCAGCCATTGATGAGCGGCCATAAGAAAGAGAGACGTGTCGACGTCGTTGCTGGGTTCCCTCGGCAGAATCCGAGGCGGCCGCGTGGCCGTAGTGGTGGCAACGACTTGGAACGTCTTCCTCCAGTTCACATGCCCTGCCTCATTACTTCGGCCCGTCCAATTTTCACGGAGCAGGCGAGGGCTGGAGTATGCAGGAACGTAGAAGCCCTCACAACCCAGTTAGGATTCTTCTGAGAAAGAGAAAGCGGGAGAAAGCTGATTAATTTTCAGAAGAGGAGGAGGAGGAGGAAATTATGGAGGTCGCAGTAGCCAAGGAAGTGGGAACGGCTCCAGCAGCGTCTTCCTCTACGTCCACTCTATTACCACCAATGTAAGGTAATGGTTCGAGGCCCCCTGCTAATCTCCGAGTAGTTTCTATAATGGGCCATGGAAAGTACATATTAAATTCGTGGAGGGTATAACCCGGACCAATCGGACGCCGCCTTTCTCGACAGACACAAATTACACAGGGATATTTCCCAGGAGTTACAACGACAACTGACACAACAGGGTTGGAACCAATCCCGGAGGAGAGACCCCAACTGGGAGAGGAGTTTCGTGTGGTTGGCGGAAGTGGCGGCGCGCCTCGCTGCACCTCGACTGCGCTCACAAATTGCTTAAGGTCTGGTGGTGCTGAGGGGCTAAGCGTTGCATGCAATGCTATGCAACTTGCTACTACACCCACTTGCTCCACCCAAATGCACTTTCACCGCCTTCACCGACCCCGGCCATCACTCCACTTATTCCAGTAGCCGAACTCTCCCCGTCACCAATAGTCGTCTTATTAACCATTAAATGAACAAAAAAGGCCCTAGAAATGTCAAAAAGGAACCATGGAGATATGAATTGTCCTTGAGGCATGCCTTCCCGCAACCGTGACTAAGTCTAGTCTCCATCCATGGCCAGCCCTTTCACCTTTCCCTTGAGCCCCTCAGGGCGGTGGTGGAATCGCCACGATAAAAACGTTCATGATGAATGTTGACGCGTGATGGCTTTGATTCACTCAATTCCACCGGTCCCGCCTGTCCATTTTATAGTAGATATGCCCGGGGACAAGCAAGGCAGAGCGTAGCAGCATAGCATCGGCAGTGTATTCCATGCCATTTCGTTTCCGTTCGGACGAACGGACGGACGGAGCCACCAAAGCCAACCGCCAGTTTGTGCACCCCACTGGCATCCCCATTTAACTGCGACCAAAGTGTGGAGGAACAAAAGTGAACTCAAAGCAAGGCATTTCGAAGACATTGGGGGAAATATAAAGGGCTTTGCATCGAAGGAATTATGGAGTGAACACGAGTGGAGCATGTCGTACACGACTGTATGACTCTGCCATCATTATACAAGAAGGTTATTATCATGATGGTTCACTCCCTCGCTCTTCTACTTGCTCAGCTTGTGCGTGCGCACGTGTGAATGCGTGCGGTTGTGTGCCATTATGCCAGCCTAGGCTCAGGCCATATAGGGACTCTGGCCGTCCACCCGGCCGCCCATATATAAATTTAACGTCTGTTTTAACGCCCGAAATGAGTTTTATTGTGGCGCATTTGTAGTTAATGGAATAGGAAATGACTCCTCAAAATGGCTTAACTTTCCTTGTCGTCGGCCTCCTTGACGCCGCCACCACCGAGGACGTTCTCAATGGTGCAGAGCTGATGAGGCCCCTGGTGGTGGAACAACATGTGGGAAACGGACTGCCTTTAAGAGCTATATGCTCGTCCCCTTTCCAGTAAACAGTATCGCTGGGCCTATTTGAAGGGGAAAGCACGGGAAACTGGAGAAAGGATGGAGTGTACTGGAGAAAGTATGGGGTCTACTGGAGAAAGTATGGAGTCTACTGGAGAAAGTATGGGGTCTACTGGAGAAAGTATGAAGTCTAATGGAAAAAGTATGGGATCCACTGGAGACAGTATGGAGTCCTTTGGAGAAAGTATGGGGTCTACTGGAGAAAGTATGGGACCCACCCGCTGGTGGTGGTGGTGGCAGCGGCGGAACTTTCCAAGCTAGAGCGGAAAAAAACCAACCCCTCAGAATCGCAGCTGTGTTCACTCTTAATTACTACTCGTACTACTAATGTCCATTCAGCGCTCCTTGGCTCCCTTCTTATTCCATGAATGGACACTTTCGAAGGAAACATAATGTTTCATATTAATTTGGAACTACAATAATATTTCGTGCTGGAGCCAACAAATTTGCAATTACAAAACGACAAGAAAGAGATTTGGAAAATCGAGAAAAATTTTCCCTGGAAGAGAGAAACCAGAGGGCCTCATCCCACATGGATAGTATGAAATAAGCAGAAATAAATCTAATGTTCTCCCTTATAACCACACAGTTCGACACAGAGGTGTGATAAATTTCAAGTGGTCCATATCAAATACGACGTCGTTCCTCTCACTGGTAGTATGCACTTATGCAATGACCTACAGTGAAAGTAGGACAAAGTTACTTTTGAGAGGTGAGTAGTAGTAGGGTAGTTGTAGCAGCAGACCTCCCGCGGGAGGGATCATTTGTAAGGCACTCGAACCCATCAATACTGCACGAACGACTCGGATTCTCAACCATTGTATTCCCACCGAGAGGCCCAGAGAAAATGTGAGCATATATATAAATTGAATCCCATCCCAATTTCTCGTCCTCCGCTCCTCTTCCATTCCCCAGAAGAAATGTACAACCACCACCACCACCAGCCGTCCTCTCACAGCTCTCTTATGGGCTTCCTTAATTATAGCTACAAGGGAACCGGGACCCACTGACCGCCCTCCCGTTCCTTCCGCCCCTTCAATAATGGGGATGGTCACATCTTATATGAGCACATGTACAATCATTTACTACCGCATGCTCACACACATTTTTTACAATTCAAGTAGCATGGAAATGGAAGGAAAATGCAACTTTTACATGTACGGAGTCGTAATACTCACCTCACTGAATCGCAGTTCTTTATGAGTCCGTCGGAGGAGCCCATGATGTAAAAATCTTGGAAATAGCTATTTAATTTCCCGTGAAAAATATGCGTCTAGATATGCTTTATCAGGTGTGCAAAGAATACTTAGCACAATGCTTGGGTTTATTTATGTTTTAGTCACAGGAGAATCCAATTCAGTTTCAAAAATGACGAAAGTCTTTGAAAAAAATTTCAAATCAATCAAGTTTGCGCAGTGTGGATGAGCGAGTGACCGGAACCGTTCACAAAATCCCTTGAGGAAAAGGCCTTGGGGACTATCCATATATTACATATGCATTTTTCGTCCGACTTTCCCTCATCAATGGTGTCATACGGGGATTTTCGGTATTTGAGACCCGGACCCTCCACCCCGTTTCTGAGTGTATACGTAATATTTGGGTAGCCCCTTGAGAAAAAGGGGGGTGAATCAAACAAAAGCAAGGGGGGGGAGTAATCCCACAGAGTGTAAAGGGATTTTCATTCATTATAATATGGTGGAATAGACCAGATGTTCAAAGTTAATTATGAAGCGCCTGGGGTGGTCGTCCGTATGCATGAGGTCATTAAGAAAGTTCCGCCTCTACTTTTTCACCACCTCCATAGCCACCATGATGTTGTGGTGTGTGCGCACCTATGGGTACGTGTGGTGTGGTGGGCTCGGTGTCGGAGCACTTGCCTCGCTCCCATCAAAGCCCCTTTTATCCCTCGAACGACCCACCCTTTCCCCCCACACACATAAACTAATTCAATTTTTCCACCACACGAGAACCACCGCCCCCAGGCTCACTCTATTCACACCAGTACTGCGAAACTCTACTTATGTAGCCGATTCGTCCAGGGCTGTGAGGGATTCAGGTGTGACTGGCTGCCTCTGGATATATTGTTGTTGTTGTCATTGTTTGTGCTGGAAATGGAAAACGTCTAATGCAAAGCTCCTTCCTTTTTTTCGTATGACAGGAGGACAAGCTTCCCCGCCCGGAAATGATGAAGGGGTGAACTCGTGTGTTCTACTACGACAATAGGATTGACCAACGAGTGAGGAGGGGTGTACTTATTAGTGGGCTTGAATAAAGTTGGTGGAGGGGCCAAGGTCCGTTTGTGGGTGAGGCGGGGGTGTGGGTATTCAAGTGTACATATAGGACTCATCCTCCCGCAAGGCCCGCCCGCACACATCCTGACAGCAGCAGTCTCATCTGAACCACACAGAACCACAGGGGACGGGGAAGAAGAGGAAGAGGATGCTTCGGACATGGTCTTATGGATCTTCCCAAGTTGTCCACTCACCTCGTCGTGGTCAAGTTTCTCTCATTCCATCCTCTTGCTCCTCCTCATCCTCAGCGACTTGATTACCGTCACATCCCAGACTTCATCATCCCATCACTTCAGTTTCCACACCGTCAACACCAAGTACGGAGCACTCCGCGGCATCCGCCTCCAATTTAGCTCCAGCTCCGCCAAGCACCTGGGTGAGTACCTTATTTCATCCCGAGTCCTCCTATGTATAGAAGTCTTGAGTTGGAGTGGAACTGCAAATTTTTTGAGGGTCCATCGACTACGGTGGGAGCCTGTATGTATCAGGCAGGGTATATTGCATAAGATTCAGTGGTATGCAGTGTGTGTGTATGTGTGTGCATATTTGTATATGGGTGTATGTGCGTGTTGATTTGTGAGTGTGGGTGTGGGTGTGTGCGTATGGGTGTGTGTGTGCGTATGGATGCGAGTACGCCATGAGTATACTCGGTTATTTTCCTTCAATTTACCCCCCCTCCTCCCCGCACATCATTGAAATGCAAGGGGAAAGTTAATTTCATCCTCTCCCTAGCGCTGTATACATCATCTGTGCCGGTGGGTGATCCGATGAGGAACTTCATCTTTCGTAAATAAGTCTATTCCCATTAAAATTTCCCCGGGGTTCATCCCGGAGAAGTGGTTGGCTCCGTGGCGGGGGTGGTGGGTGTGCGGATGTTTCAAAACAGCCTGTGGTTTCCAGTCCGACTCATGACCACGAAGGTGATGAAACTAGTAGTAGTGGTCTTGAGGCTTGGAAGTTGATCTTCCTTGGAGGAGGAGGAGGAAGATGATGATGATGAGATGGATGGAAGGAGGAAATTCCATCATGGCTCATATGTTCCACCATTGCATTATTATACATATAAAAACCTTATATATGTACATATTTATGTACATGTATACATGTATATACATGTATGAAGGAAATTGCGGGGAGTGTGTTAGAGTTCCATTATTCAGAGGGGTAAAGTGGACGAGCCGGGGCGTCCATACCGAAGCCCACAGTATGGTGGCGGAGGCATACCAATGAACTTCCCACCCACTTCCCTCCACTCCTCGGGTCAGGGTCAATTGAATCACGTCCAGGCCAAGGAATGATTCGTGTATGGTTTTGAGATGGGGGAAAATATACAGGAGCTGATAGGATGATATTTTTTCGGGTCGGGCGGATGGAAGGAAAGGGGAAAATATTGGGTATTTCCGGGCTGTACACCACACGAAATCTGTACACACATACACATATATACACGTACACACAACCTCTTGGACTTCACATTTTTCAAGTTCCCGCGCGGGGGCCATGTTTGAAAATGAGGTGGTTCGAGATTTTATGACACCAAGAGAGGGAAACAGATAAGAACTTGAGGATCTGCGGGTAGGTGGAAAACTCTAGGTGGGCCATTTTCCCGTAGCAGATTCTCGGCGTATGTGGATAAGGCTGAGATGAGAGACTTTATAAGGGAGAGCTGCTCTGACTTGTTGATTCTTGGTAATAATTGATTGCAGACCCAGTGGTGGCATTCCTGGGGATCCCTTACGCTTCGCCGCCGATAAATGCCTACCGATTCATGCCGCCCGTTGCCCCGCTCCCATGGGGTGGTGTTCGACTCGCCGTCAACCTCCCGCCCGCCTGCCCACAGAAGTTCCCCGACATCTCCAACGAGACGGTAGCCCTCCAAATAATGACGAGCCAGCGGTACAACTTCCTGCACCGGCTCAAGCCTTATCTGGCAAATCAGAGTGAAGATTGTCTCTACTTGAACATTTACGTCCCATCGTCAGGTAAGTGTCATTTTCACTGCTGTAGCCCTTACGATGATGTGTTCTACGAGCTTTGTACAGTCGTTAAATCCGTCCATCATGTAGCCTACGTATCGAGGCTGGAGGGGAGGAGACAGGTGAGCCGGGGATGACATGATACCAGTCACTCAACATCTCCGTAGCTGTTGAAGCCCAAGGGTATATTAGTTTTAATATCCCTCCACTACTCTCTCTCTCTCTCTCTCTCGTGAAATACAATGAGCGTGGCTTCAGGGGACTTTTTACGAGCACGAGCATCCGCGGAGTGGAGCGGCGGGGCGGGCGGGGTGGTGACTGACGTGGGAGCTGTTGTCAGCCCTGAGCCGCGGCAAGTGCCCGCACTCCCGCCGTTACCGTGCATGTGCGAGGCCCCGTATAATGTCCCCGTAATAAAAGACAAAATGATCCTTTACGAGCTGCTTTTCCGGACGCATGACGGGATTTGGGGGACCACAATAGTAATGGCACGACCGGCTGTGGTTTTTCAGGCTTACGCCTCGAGGCTATGAAAATAGGTCTTTGTCCCATGAGCGCCGGAGGCACTTTCTCCACCTCTCTTCCATATTTATAGAATCCGGAGAGGGACAGAGCAGGAGAAATGGCGTGGGTGATTATTGCCCTGCTTTCACTCACCTATACTTCCAATGGATGATCAGTGTGAGTGAAAGCACTTTCTCCATCCGGACCTTGGTGAAGGACTATGAAGTATCAGCAGGTTCCCTCCTGATTTTCCATTCACTTACTCACTGACTGAGTGAGTGAATGAGTGTCCGGGAGAGGGGAACGTGTTTCTGGGAGTCGTCAAAATGGGCTGGATGGGACAGTTGCTGGCGGGGATGCCGTTGTGCGGGAGTGTCTAGGAAAATGTTGGCCGGCGGTAGGCACGGGTGCGGGGATGTTGCGGGGTGGCATGAGCTCAAGGCAAAGACGAAATGAATTGACAGGGATCGTCAGGCTGTATTACTTCGCAGAGTTGCATCCCATTTTCGCCGAATGTACCATTACGGGCCGTCAAACGAAAGACATCATACGACCTAAGAGGAGTCCTGTGCTGGTGTAGCCACATTAATGCCACATGGCAAGGGCAATGGTCCCTTCAATGACTGTATAGAGCGAGTGTTTTTCAAGGATGGATGTGGTCCATCGTATGCGCACAATTTAAAGTAGGATGAGAAAATTGCCTGCAGCTATGGTGCTTTCCCTCCTAGCTTTCCTCCCTAATTTTATCGCTACTATGCAGGGTGTCTCGGAGTAAAGCGTCATTGTTTGGTTGTTAATAAAGTTTGAGTGCTGTGGTGCAATGTTCAAAAAGTATTAAATTCAAGGTAAGAAAGTCAGATATCGTTTTCATTTCACGCACGTTGCAGTGACACGGATGGTTCGGGCCACAGTTTATATTGTCAGCAGAGGTGGAAAAAGTAGTGTGGGTCATCCTGTACTATTTATACTTATAAATCTGTATGTGCAGTGCACTGCAGATGGATGTTGTGGAGCTGGGAAAGATGAGGGCGAGAGCGGAAAATTTGGGGAACTGGGGAGGCGACCACTACACTGCTCACTGTTCCTTACAGTGTCCTAATTGTACGCCAGCGTTGCGTTTGTAGCGCCAGATTTTGAAGCAGGGAAACAGAGAATGCTCCTTTGTGGATTCTGATAAACTCCGTGAGCAAGGAGTTGGAGAGACCGTTGCTGCTGCTGCTGATGCCGCCACCGATCCAACTGTCATGTTAGGACTGGGAATCAAGAATGTCTCGGCGGGCCGTTGATATAATGAAGAAGTGGCGGCTGTACGCATATAACTGCGCGGATATCCAAGCACTTATAAACCGGCGCACATATATACACACACATACACACAGATGCAGAATGCATACATGCAAGTGCGTGCAAATACATGGAAACACGCGTGTGTAGGCCAACTTCACATAAATTTACGCACAATTGTGCTCATAAGTGTGAGTAATGATGCGTACAGTGTGTCCCACGTTAATGCTTCAAGCTCTTTAAAAATAAAATCTGAATTAGCTAGCATCTATGACAGCACGGTATGGTTTAAATCGTATCCAAAGATATCAGACATTTTTAATGTACAAACGGATGGTTCACCGAAAAAACCTACAAATTTTCAAAACAAGAAATGTGATTTTAATTAGAAATTAATTGATTATTAAAAATTAACCAAACAAACTAAATTTTCCCTTTTTCAACGAATCATGATATCTCAATAAACCATTTCTGGTATCATCATGCTCAAATTATATGCTCAGGTTTTATTCCGAGTCAAATATTGACGAGTTCTTTTGGGACACCCTGCATAGCTCCGTACCCAAATAGAGTTAGACCGACGTGTGGGGACACGTGCACACTCACTCGCTTCCGTAAAGGCATCCATACATG
>WJFA01001858.1:0-18619 GCA_009870155.1 Pseudobourletiella spinata
AATACTTGAGTCACATACTTTGCAAATGTCAGTGCAACAATAGCAGCTCCGCAAGGCCTGAAACGTTCAAAAAGCTTATTATTGTGACTTTGTGACTTGTGACTTTTCCGCTATCGACCGCAAAATAAAATTCCCATCCGCTTACGCCGTGATTGCGATGGTGGTCCACAGATAAAGGAATGCTGGTATTTCGCCAAAGGCAAGTTTAAGATACAAAAACGTTCCTCCAGAACCAGGGAATGACGTGCCCAGTTCTGCATAGCAAAGTGCTCCGGCTAGGGATAGGAATCCACATGCTACCCAGACAATTAGTGAAGCTGCAACGGAGCCCACGTTTTGCACAACGCCTTTTGGTGACACGAATATCCCTGGAAAATAACTTTGTCATTATGCATCTTACAGAAGTCAATACAATCGCAATGTTCTCTAGGTAATACGGAGTATGGGAGACGAACCTGAACCAATGATTGATCCGACGGTGATTGCAACTGCCTCTACCAAACCCAATCTTCTTTTCAGTTGCACCACGTCAGGAGTCGTTCCAATTTTTTTCTCTGCATCCTGCGCTCCCTTCACTACGACCATGTTGAAGTCAGGAACTCACGTTGTCAGATGTTCACCAAAACTGCAGTCAATTTAAAACTCAGGATCAGCAGTTGTACGCTACCTCGCTACATAATCCATATACTAAGAGCACTACAGCTGAATCAGTAACCTATAGGTCTGTGAGATAGGTCAGTGATTTCAACTGCAGTGCTAATTCAAAGGAATGCTTCAACTGAGCGGGGTACTTCCAGGAAGATGTTTAGACGTGGTTCTGTTGACAAGAGCTTGCAAAGCGGGATGCGATGAGCTGCAGTAGTCGTTTGAACATGCGCCGATAATACTGATGATGGTTGCACAATTGCTCAGACCGTCTGTGTATAGAGTACACTCCACTGTTATTTGTCCTCGGGACATGCAAAGCCACATGAAAGCCAATAAGTTTCCTCTCAGGTGTATCTTTAACATCTGTGACTACACTCTGATCCGCATTCATAATTAGATAGAATGCAAACAACTTTGACACTTACGGGATCCAATTCCTTGACTTATGTTAAACCCTCCCACCGCGCCAGTTAGAGACAATCACTCATGCATTCTCAAAGTAAGTACCTATTGGATTTTGGTGAACTGATGTGCCGTAAGGCTTTTTCGACATACTTTCCCATTAAGAGCTACAGCGGGCATCATCTGAGAGGGATTAACACACCATAGAGCATACACTTTTGGTATATGGTGAAGCAAGTGGAAGTTGACCACTATTTGGCTGTGAAGGGGGCATGATGAGCGATTACGTAGCTGTTGTCAAGCTGGGTCATGTTGCATTCTCTTTCGCCGCTCTTGCAAAATGATTGTTTACATTAATGTGAGGCTGACCGATACCTGTGATATTGCTTCATGACTACCAACTAACTGATTCTGCCCTCAATCATAATGAGTAACATGGACAGAATTTCCGATACTCTGAGAGCAATTTTAAGTAATTTTAAACCAATTTACAATCTGTATGACTTGCGAGCCTCGGAAGCCGTGACAATGATGCGTCCTTGAAATCATTTGCGTTCAGGGAAGTGGTAGCCCAGAGCTCAATGGAATGGTCTGGCTGTTCAGTCGAGAGCATGAATTTGTGATCTCCCGTAGACAAAGTCTGTATTAGTCTAGCAAAAAAATCTGCGCTGCAAATTCATTGCTTTAACATCGGGAAACATTGTTATCAGCGCTGAACTTGTCCGTGAATAATACATTGCATGACATTTTCCTTGTCATCCAGAATCACGAAAAAAAGGTCTTGCCGGCTTCGATCATAAAAATGAGTGTTCAGAAACAAATAGTTACTTCCGGGTAAAATGGAGCTTTCCTCTTCGCCTGTTAACGTCATTACTAACTTCGCATTGTAGGACTCACTCCTGTTGACGTCAAATATTCTGTGGAGCCGCAACTCCAAGCCCCCTCATTTGGAACTCACTTGTCCTAACAGTAGACTGAACAGGTATTAAGACTGACAGCAAATAATTCTGTGTGCGTTTGTGTTCAATTGCATGGGAGGCTGGAGAATATTGGGTATTTAACCCTCTTGATGAGCTGGAACGGGGTAACGCAACAACGCAAGGCACTTAAGCAACTTTCCCAATCCCAAAAAGGCTCTAAATCCTAAGCTAGACTGGCCTATGACCTGAATATTAAGGGAAAGAGTAACAATGAGTCTGGGCTTATTTCTGAATTCCGTCATATCAGAAGGGACCCTGAAGATTTGATTAAAGAATGCACGAATTATAAAAGTGGTTGCAAAATGAAACACACCCCAATGAACAGTTTCAAAGTCTGCTGTTTGTCACTTCATTCTTCCTTCAAAAGTCATGATGATGGAATACTTGCCGGGAATTAAGTTTGACTCATCTGCAATATAATAGGAAGCAGTTTTGCTCGAGACAGTAAAATACTGTCAATCATATCGTGACTGCAAGTATATTGTCAATGAACTTTCCTTAATATGAGCGGGATCTCTCCGTAATACCTTACGCTATCAAGACCACAGGTTTCCATATCCCATAACGTCAGCGTAGTTCAGGGAACTATTGTATTAATTATTATTAAGGAGTGCGGCCTGCTTTTATCAAAGCGATTTTCGATATCTAATTGACCCTCGTGTAGCTGACATGAGTTATAATGTCTTCAAAATATGTATCCCACAATTCAACGATGTAGTTTTGAATTCGGAATGTGAGTGATGAAGGCCGCATTAGATTGTTAAACCTTGTAGGAATATAGGCAATTCAAAAGATCTGATGATCTGTTGCTTGGAATCGACTACAGTAAGCCAAGAAAATATGCATGCGGCGTGAGTTTCTATTTCTTAACCCATACCGCAGTGATGCAGCCGTGATAACCAAATGCTTTAACTGAAGAATAATTTATCGTTCTCTAAAACTACATACTAACTAACTACTACTAACATACTAACTAACTGAACGTCCTACATTGCTTATAAGTTTAGGCATTCATACGACTTTAGTGCTAGCCTTTTGCATGGACCTCGCCTATAGTAGTCATGAAACTGTCTCGTGGCAAGAAAACTAATAGTCCTGGAAGTCATTTTACAGTTTGTCGCACTGGCGCGCACAGCGACAAAAGAAGTCTGGAGCTACAGTTGGGACGAGCGAGCGTGGCACTTTGCCAAAGACCAGGCGATTAAGATTGGCAGACGGTAGGCAGATGGGCCACCTGCCTGCTCCAAATCCAATCAGAAATGCGCGGGAAAGTGTTTGAATAACCTGGACTTTATTGGCTAAGTGCCACTGTACTTGCAACTGTTTGTAAGAACAAAAGCATATGGCACCATGGTTCACCAGCACACGATTAAATGGGATGCGACTTCCAATATGTGTAACCCATCCAACTACGCTGAATAACTGAGTTTTTAAATTCAAACCTAAGCCCGAGGGGGAGAAGAATTTGGTGGCCGCTAACCCATAGGTTCTCCCCACCATTTGATGTAATGATGTGGGCGCGTTTATGCAAGTCGGTGTTCTCAAATGTAGCATATAGCTCTATATCGTCTTGCTTCTTCCTTCAATTGATGTTACTTGAAAAGTCCTGGTGTACGTCTTTTATGACGAAATCAGTGTTATGTTTTATTTGAACAAACAAATGGTCATTGTCAAAAAATTATGACACACTGAATTCGAGAACCCAACCTTCTCAAACTGTTGCAATCCTCATCGTAACTTGCGATGCGATTCGTAATTAATAAGTTGTAAAACTTGGACAGTTTCCCTAGAATTTAGAAAATATTGTCCAGTAAAAGGTGCCATTTGTCATTTTTTTATTGAGGCTGTAGTTGCAGTAACCGGTCCATAATCATGCCGACGGCAGGAGGGTGCATTTAAGATTTAGATTTTTGAACCATACGTAGCTACTTATAAAAAGGAAATTTACCTATCCCCGCTTAAAAACTGCACAAGATGACTACAACCAGTGTCAAATTTTTGAATTCTGTTATAAACGTTCGTGGTCGCACCAAAACGGGGCTGCACTGCTGACAAAATGTATATACTCGCTCTCACTCGTTGCTCTAAAAGATGCTGCTGCAGCAGTGGCATGCCGCGTTTCAGCTTACTTCAACGTTCCTTCTTCGTTCTGCGCATTGCTGATGCTGGAATAGTAGGTGACACGATTGCCCCCCGTCAGCTACGAACACGTACTATTTACTTTGCCGCATATAGTGCGTTGGAGCTGGAGATGCAGGAAACCGAGAACTGAATACTTCAACTTACTAACGCTTTAATTTCGTCATCACTACTGAAGACAGGTCGGAACTGGCGACAGTAGTTTGTGCTACTTGTGCATGGTTCGTACTATCTAACCAGTAGATCAATCAAGAAAGGCAACTGTTTGGATTCCCATAAGTGAAAGAAATCCATTTAAAGTTTTTAAACCGTAAGGTGAGTTTCATATATCAACTTATTAATTTTTGCATGCTCAAAGTTCTCAGAATCTCATATCGAAGCTCCGTAAAGTATCTTGAGTGGTGGGACTGGCAAATTTCTCAAAATTCATAATAATAATAATAATAATAATAATAATAATAATAATAATAATAATAATAATGTAATAATAATAGATGGATTTACTCCGTGCTGTTGTTGATTGTCCTGATGTCGAAGAATTTGCAAAAATCGCCCGGTGCCCAACCACACGAATCAACTATGCAGACGATTATGAAAGAACAGCCTTACACTATGCTGCCTACCTCGGTTATGAAGATAAAGTTCGTTGCCTCCTCTGGCGCAGGGATATCGGTGTAAATTTAAAGGACATGTACGGCCTTACACCTCTCATGATGGCCTCCATGGAGGGACGCGCATCTGTAGTGAAGCAGTTACTGGATAACAGTGAAGTTCAAGTAAATCTGCAGAGCAAATATGGGCAGACTGCCTTAATGTATGCGTCTAATCGTGGGCAATTAGACGTTGTCTGTGGGCTTCTCCAGCATCCCAGTGTCGATGATGGCCTTGTTGATGCATACAATAAAACTGCCTTGGATTACGCTGGCGAAAAAGGCTATGTTGAAATCTGTGAAAAGCTTCAACCCCAAACTCAATTCAGACGCCGTAATTTCATCATGGGACAGTTAATGCAAGCGGTATTCAACGGTGAAACTGAAATGGTGTTCAAATGTGTGGATAATCCTAGTATCCATGTTAGCCCATGTGATTACAGTGGCCGGACGCCTCTCTTGTACGCGGTCCACAATGATTCAGCCACAATCGTCAGGCTCCTGCTAACGCACCCTACCATGGATGTGAACAAAACGGACGGGCAAGGAATGACGGCGCTGATGTGGGCATCCAGGGAGGGTCGTGTAGAAATTGTGGAGCTACTCTTGAAGCATCCTCAAATTAGGACGGATTACGTCGATGTTTTGGGTAGAACAGCTACGAAGTTTGCATTATTGAATGGACATAGACCAATTGCTGAAATTATCAAGAAATTTGACAAGTTCGGTAACGCGGCCAATCATTTTCGCGGGAAAGAGGGTCGAAGAAAGGTTTTGTGGGAACCATTCCAGTAATCCATGTCTGCCGTTCAGAAAAGTTCCAATTGAAAGCAATGAGTTTAGAGCTAAATAATGTCCGAGTTTCATCGAACGCAATGATCTCAATCCATGAATTTTCAGTCCTATGGTGATATGTTAATAGCTAAGATATAAATTTTGTCTTGAGTTTGTTGCTAACAAATAACAAATACATGAACACTGTGATTTTATTTGTATTGATATTTATATTGACAAAATCTTAGCAGAAATTCCCGTGTAGAAAATTACAGACATTTAATTTCAGCTATTCACTAATTAAATGTGCATCTTGGCCTCATCCGTCTAAATGTCTCACATGGTTTTCATGTTAGTCGTACAAAGAAATACGACACAGTAACATCGAATAATATCATCTTATTATACCATGAAACCCTTCATATCAGTTTCTTCGCTGTCCAAGAAAAATTGCATCACTGGTCGATGGAATCCGATAACGACAGCATTGACGTGTACTTAAAACATTACTGCCTTTAGCTGGTCCAACCTCAAAAATACATCCAAAAATTGACATGAGATCATTTTTAAGGTGAGGAGTTGTAGTGAAACTGAAGATTTACCTTCATTATTAGAAACTATGAGTAGATTTAATTTTCTTGAAGCGTTCATATGAAGCCAAACTAGGCCTATTTGAAAACTCCCGGAACCGAATCGATCTTATCGTCCTCGCCAGCCTCATTTCCGAGTAGACCATTTAAGTACTCTTCGTCCTGTTCCTGTTCTTTCTTAACTATCTTCCAAGCTAAATTGAACTCCTTCGCTGTGATTTAAAAATTAATGTTAAAACAGAATATTTTAATTTTGACTCGTGTTAGCAAAAACGGCCTGTCATCTTGACTCTGTATCTAACTTACCAGAAAATGGTTCCGTTCCAAGTTCTCCCCGGAGGAATACATCAGGATTTCTCAGAAATTCCAAATACCTTTCGAATAGGAAGTAGTTGAGACCAAAACGTTGTGTTGAACCTCCTGGCAGCAGTTGTGAGTCCGGTGAATCGATTATACTTTTGTTCCGGTTCCTTGCGATGCAACTTCGCTTGGATGATAGGCCTCCAACACCATCGCTCATATCTCTCTGCCTCTCTGAAGATTATGTTATTGGACGGTGCTATTAGTCCACTTTTAGGAGTTTTGACGGACTTAATATTCGAAAACAAAGTTTTAAGATTACTCCCATCTACAATCTCGTCATTCGAAGTATCCTATGTCTCATTAGATTAGTGGAAGCCAGTTTTTTACATGCATTATTCTTATAGAACGTGTGAATAGTGGAAGTAAAAGTGGTGAGGGAGGGTGATCATGTTATTTGAAAATCGCGCTCTAGAAACATTGGTCACAAAAATGTGGAAGGGAGAACAACAGAAAATGCCATCTTAAATTGCCTTGCCGGAGAGTGACGTAGTGAGTCGGTACAGAGTGTGTCAAAGTTTTGTGCACAAGTGAGTTTCTTTACAATGGTTCCTTTGCAGGACAGAATAGGAAGCGAAGACGGGTGTTCAGAACGCAATGATCTGTATAATTATATGAAATTCTAAAAAGTATGTGATCAACTTGACCTCGATCGAAACATCACACAAGACCCTGGAGCTGAAAATTTTCACCCAATCTACTGTGGAAAAATTTTGTGGAGAATTTAACTTGGGGTACCACATCAGAATTTGAATGCACAGAATAGTAAAAGAATATCGGAGTTTTTTTTCGACAATTTTGGAGATTTTGACAATTATTTTTATATAAGTGGTTGGCCATCCTACATACGGCTTCACACGCGCTACCCCCACTCAAAGTTTCTCGAAGTATAACACATACGCTTTTTCCATTGACCATATTTAAATTTCAAAGAAAATCGATGCTGTTATCCCGAAGCATAAAACTAATATTTATTCCCACCATCGCAGGAAACTTTATTTTTTATGATGACAGTTGATATAAATGTCGAAATACGATTTTGGTGATCGATTTTTGTACTCACGTTCCATATGGGAAACCACATATTAAATTGCGGACACATGTTTTTAACAAAGTATTAAAAGTTGAAGAGATTTAGTTTTCTGATCATTTTAATATTTTCAAAAAAAGTATGAATGTACAACCATTGAATTCCTTGTCTTAACTGTTATGTACTTTCATGCATAACGTATGGATAATAATGATATCAATGCAGGTAGATGCATAACTTGAAATATTTAGATATAACTACTTTGCTAAAACAAAGGAGTAGGCGATAGTCAGGAAGGATATAGAAATTAGGGAAGGACTTTATTCTTGTGGATGCATTCCGTTATAAAAAGTGTAGGATAACGACACTTCGAATTAGTGTTGTTTTTATTTTTAAGGAAGCAAAGAGATACTTACGATTCACGCTCGTTGTTCCTAATTCATCGTGGTACTTTAAATTTGAAACTAGGGCTAGAAATATTTTTGTGTTTTTTAGAACCAAGAATTATCTATGACTCCTACTATGTAATTACGTTCTTATTACCATGTGGTTTGGTATTAAATTAAGAGATTGCTACTGGCGATCTCTTAATTTAATACCGTGTGTATAGTCGTGTCTCGTACTCGAGGGCACACAACTATACGCACGGCATAATTGTTTAAATTTATTTTAATGTTTTTAAATTCGAATTCTCACCTACAATTTATCTCACAAAAACTGGTAAGCTAGAAATAAAGACCTCTTTAAGTTCCGAAAAAATACGGAATCAAAACTATGGCGTTGACGAGGACAAGAGGCTCAAAATCATGTGATACCGGAACTAATATAGACGGTGTCATCCCATCCCATAACCGTGCAGATTTGCCTGTCTAGTAAGTCAGCATTTAGCACTATGTTATTATTATCAGTTGAGACCAGAATCATCTGTGACTTAAGAAAAACTATGCAACACTAGTAAGAATTATTCTAAACTCTCAAAAATATTTCACATGAATTCCAAAGATAGCATGATCCCAACAATGTTATGAATGCCCTGCGGAGTGAGACGTCGTGTACGCTATTGCACTGAAATATATTTTCAGACGCTGATCCGTCCCGGGGGTAAATGTAAAGATATAAGAAGCCATGTCTAAAACAATTTCGGGAACGTTTGCTCGGCATTTCCTAGATGGAATACACAGATATATAGTATGAGGCATCAGGTCGTAGGCCTTCCGCGTGCTTCAGAATCTCATGAGATACCGAGATACAGTGACATGACCAATTTATTAACAATAATAGCAGGAAAACGCTTGCAACAATGCGGCTGCGCTGCGAAGTATATCCAGCAAAAGTGAGCCCAAAAAGGGTGTATGCAGTAAGTATAAGAGTAATCAGAATCACAAGAAATTATAGTTTTGAATTCTATCGCGTGACCGCAATTGACAAGAACCGCGATTGCAGTTTTTCCACATAGTAAAATGAATTCAGTAAAAATGCAATTTGTTAGTCTCTGATAGCACAGGATGGTTATGAAAATTGCAATAGTCAAAGTAAAATGAACGCTACCATGGAAAACGCACGGCAGTGCATAAGCTGTGATTTGCTAGAACTGGTCTGGCATTACTTGTAAATTTGTTCTTGTAAACGTGCGTGTACACGTAAATGAATGAATATAAGATTGTGAAAACTCCCGCAAATCACCCTCTTTTAAATTATATTTGTGATTGTGAGAGTTGTTAGCTGTTCAAACAAATTCTTTTCTTTTGTAGCTCACGAGCAGAGAAAACTGCGGAATGTGTTGTATAGCCGTAGCCACGTTGTGACATTGACACCATATAGTTCTTTGAGCGGTGAACGGGCCTGCCAGTACGTCACGCAACTGTTCACTATCGTAAGATACATGCCATTTACATGAACTATAGAACTAGTAATTTCGAAAACATAGTAACCTCATAGGTTTTTTACTCCCAATATGATATCGGGTGTGATAGCTCTCAATCAGTCTGAAAAGTATTGTTCGACGACTGAGTGTGGCAATCCCTCTGAGACCTGCAATGGCATGTTCACTTGTGGGCTGGGGGTATTGGAATCTCCCTTTATGAAAGTGGTCAGCCCGAATCGGGAATTGCAAGTTGTGTTCGGTGACTCTGGAAACATAGGATATTTTGATCAAATAAATGAACATTTGGCCGTTCTGAAATTGCAGGAGCAGAAGCGCATTATGTATCGTGGGGGTTTCTGTAAGGTTTGTGAATTTTTTTTCTCTTCCATTATATGTTAGGAACACACTTCAGTTTGAAAATCCATGTGTTCATATCTGACTCATTTAAACGGCAAATTTGAGTGAGTTTTCTTATGCATGTCGGGTGGCTTGGTCTAACTAATTATCACCAAGTTAAGATTATGATTATGAAATTGTATCCTGTACTTTGTTTTAGCGTAAGAAAAACCGTGCTGATACAGTAAAATTTATGGTGGATGTAGCGGTACAAGAAAATCTTTCCAAAGCAACACTTCACCTATCTGTTTACATCTTCGACCGGATACGGGATTCTCATAATATTGAAAAGGAATACTTTGGCCTGACTGCCATATGTTCATTGCTGATAGCAGGTGAGCGCATGTGTAAAAACAATGTGAATCTATCTACCTAAAATTGCTCCAAACTTTTACAAATATACTGGATATTAATACTATTAGCAAAAATGGAAGAATCAAGATCGAAAGTTCCGCGCATTCACAACTTGCTGTGGCACATACCCAGCAGGATGGATAAGCGGAAGAAGAATGCAGTGCAACTGGAGCGGTACATTATTCAATATTTCGGATGGAGCTTCATGTTACCCACCGCATTCAAATTTTTGGAAATTTTCGCAATGTTTGCATTGGATACTGGAGAAGAACCAACTTTCCACTACGTATACGACCGCCTTGCACCGTTCCGCCCACCTCTTCCAGATTTATTCTATTCCTCCCGTAACCTGACCACTGTGAAGGACTTCGCTTTCGAAATATTGGACATTTTGCTTCAAGGTGATATTAGCAGCTCATACGATTAACACGCTATCAACTTCGAAACTTTATAATTTAAAGTGAAACTAGAGCTTTTGTAATTGTTTTTCGCCTCACAGAAGAGCCAAATGAATTGTTCCCGCCATCTCTTGTGGCTGCCGCTGTTGTGATGTTCGCCCGAATTACGTACGGTTTCTATAAATGGACCAAAAAACTAGAGCTTGTGACGTCCTACTCTGAAATACAAGCATTGAGCTGTTGTGATAACTACGTTGACCAAGTTTATAAAGCAAAGCGTAATACTAAGCGGAAATAGTCTGTGCTGGTGTCGATATCTTGAGGTAATGTACGTCATTGTGTATTGTATACCCAGTACTCGTTAGAATAGGAAGAACATGTTAACTGTAACTGCAAAAGCGATACGAATTTGAAAAAGAAAATAATATATTGCCCAAGTTTATCTGTATTTGACTCTGAAAGTTTGGGAGTTTGTTAGGGCTAGATTTTCCCTGGGATCTTTGTAGTAAGTCTCATTTGTAGTACTGATAACTGAAACTTTCCTGGTTCCATGGGACGAGTTTTATAATTTCTTAATTTGTTGATATAATATTCCGATTAATGTTTGTATTGTTGTATGTGAAAGTGAACAGAAAATTTTTATAGCTCAATTTGAGTTTCTGCTGAAGTGGAAGTTCTACTGTGGAACTTGAGGAGCCCTTCCTTTACCTATCCTTCCTGCCCTCCATTACTTTACTTAGTTATAGAAGCCGAAGCCACCAAGCTACACTGCACTCCACTGCTCGTTTCAGTTGTTTTACTGAAACTAATTACTAATAGAGCATTATCTCAGTTCTAATTGCAGTTGTTATACTTATTTTGCATTTTCATGCATCCGTAGAACTATATCGTGGATTAGTCTAAATAAAGTTGATCCTTATGACCGACAAATAACCAGCTTGATTTGGAAGTTCAGAATGCTCTTGAAAAATCCAAGAGTAAAATCTTGGTGAGATTGTAAGACTGATCGAGAAAATTGACTCGTAGAAACTCTTGAAAAATTACATAGAGAAGTGAGATGAAAAATAATAAGCAACTACGTACGGCTATGAAGGGGGACTTTTAATTATCCTTACAATTTAAGTAAAAAATGTAGAAACGAATTTTGGTTATGCCATTTAAATCCAACATCTATAATTACTTCTGGGATCCCGTATTTCTTGTAGCTTCACAAAGGACTTGGTTTTACAATGTTTGGCAATATCCCAGTAAGGAATTTGAAAACTTGAAATCTCAGACAGGAGCCTTCGGATTTGAAATCTACCGTAGAATAAAACTACCGAAATTTTTATAACAGTTTTTCACAGGTATTGTCATCAGTCTGTCAGCCATTTTGTCACAGAGGCATCTCGTGGGCAGCTGGAGTCTTGACTCTGTAGTATTGCCTCAATTTTCGGTATGGCGCGTTACGAAATTTTCTAAAATATTTCAAGTTGCTTTTCACACCCTCTCTTCTCAATTCAAACTATACGATTACCTCGCAGCCATTCGCCCCCCTGACGGACAGTCCCTCCTTCAGCTTTTGCGACGTGAGAACGGATCTTCCATGTCGATCTACCTTTTTCACCAGCATCTGTGACATGACAACCTGCGCTCAGTTGCCCAAGACGAGGCAGAACCGGACGCAATCTGTATGCGTTTGTTTCAATGCAGGAGTAAATTTGTACATCATAGTTTGTTAGTGACAGTATAGCTTACCCCTGGATCTCACAGTTACTTTTCCAACTAGCTCAACTCTCACATGCGCTTCCTATCCTTCTTGATGCTAAATTCGGGGATGTGTAGGCAATACGTTGTGGGGAGGGTGCACGATTATGACAACTGCATCAGAGTGTGTAATCTGCTCTACCAGTTCAACCCATTAGAAAACTATTTCCCGGATGATATCAAGAAATCTTTGCGGAGTGCTGTAGGATGTATAATTGACCCCGACAACATCAAAAGTAGTACATTTGGAAGTGCCTACGTCAGATCACAGGGACGACATACACTGTGCTTCTGCTACAGAGCCGCTTTAGGTCCAGTTGGCAGATTCATTTGGTTTTTGAAGTAAAACTCTGTAACACGTCACAA
This sequence comes from Pseudobourletiella spinata, assembly GCA_009870155.1. Taxonomy (NCBI): domain Eukaryota; kingdom Metazoa; phylum Arthropoda; class Collembola; order Symphypleona; family Bourletiellidae; genus Pseudobourletiella; species Pseudobourletiella spinata. The sequence continues at coordinate 12,698 of WJFA01001858.1, forward strand.
TATTTTCAGATTTGAATTCTTGGTGAATCTTTGCATCCCTAAATCGTTCCAGCTGTACGGAATATTCATGCTCATTTGAACTTTCAAACATATACATTGACACAACCACCATTCTTCACATTTGCGTTATCCATGTTACTCTTTAGTGCAACAGGCGGTGTCGGGTTTACTATTAAAAAATATAGCTTTTGGACACCGCAGTAGTAATTTATTGTATTCAATGCTCGTATATTGCTTTGTTCTCCTGTTCGTATTTGAATTGAAATACCATAAATTGTTGTCACCATGGTGAAAACAAAAGCGAGTAACGCGACTTTTGCAAGAAAGTCAGCTTCTGGTTTTCAAGGAAGAGCCACGAGAAAATTTGGAGTTGGATACCCACCGAATTATATGGCCGGGGATCCGCCTACTAGCGGAACTGAAACTGGTAAGATATTAGATTCGTAAAATGTTATGTACTACTTGTTACTTTCTGGGGTTGCTGCGCGTGCCGTGAGCTGAATAAAAGTGGTTTTATATGACAGGAGCTCCGCCGCAAGCCAGTGCGTCTCAAGGTGCCCGTACCAGTAGGCCAACGGCCGTCAAGTCATTATCTGGGATTCGACCTGTTAGGAAACATCCGCAGATTTATCCTCCGGGTACGTATATTAGACTGAAGCTCTCAAGATTCTAATTGTTCATGCATGCTAGATAAAAGTGCATTCTGTGTCCAGGTTCACGTCTAGTCACACATACTGATGGAAGCCGGATCGTGAAGCCGAGCCAAGTTTTAAGGCCAAGAGTTGCTTTGAATGGGGGGGCGAGGATGTACAAGGTGTCGCGTTACAAGTAAGTTTGCTTTAAAATGAGAAGGATTTCGCATGAAGTCTCATTAGCAAACTAGCAAAACTATTTATTATCAGCCGGAACATATTACGAAGCATCCGGGAGTTACAGAAGTCCACGCATTTGCTAATTAGTAAATTACCTTTTCAACGCCTTGTTCGGGAAATCTCACAAAACTTTGGCGGTGACCTGCGGTTCCAGTCTGCCGCGCTGGGTGCTCTTCAGGTAAATGTACTACGAAGCATTTGCGTTGGAATAATGCACTTAAAGGGAATGTAAAGATCTAGGGATATTTACTCCTCATTTGATTAATAGGAGGCTAGTGAGGCGTATCTTACCGGGGTATTTGAAGACGCAAATATGTGTGCTATTCATGCAAGGCGTGTTACTATCATGCCGAAAGACATCAATCTGGCTCTTCGCATCCGAGGCAACAAGAACCTCATGAAGGATGCCAACAACAATGGTTGAAAGCGGCACGTAAAACCGTACACAGAAATAGCACAGTTGCTCGGCAAAACGTATGGAACATAGCAAGAGCCTATGAGACCGAGGGTGTAGCAAAAGTCTATGAGCAAGTACGTAGACGTACGGCTCCATCAGTTTTCATCACATTAATATTTGAGCTACTGCTAGATGATTTAGTATGCAAATAGAATATCTATTTTAGTATTAGAATTTAACAACAATTTGTGTAAAACGACATTTTTAACCACGATGCACTGGTTTTATTTAGTCAAAAAGGCCACAACCACTCAGCACATTTTCAACGTACATATTTTGTGAAAGAAGGGAGTCATATTTTAGAGCAAATTTACGATTACATAACGCCGATCTTTCGCAACAAAACATACCCTTGAGACCCTACAGGTCTACTCATAAGAATTATAGAATTGTGTTTGTCATGAGACGACAATAAAGATTTTAATGAAAAACTCAATGATGCAGAGCTTTCCTTTCCGAGAAAATGTACAACACACTCAAACACAACTTCATTCCGAATCCAACTGCCGCCAAAAGCGTCCAAAATTGTGGGAATTTTGAAACCCGATGATGAACCGAAAACCTTACCGTGTTGAAAAAATGTATGGCTCCTGCTTACTCTGGGAATTTTATTTTGACATTCAACTTGATCGATCCTCGCCAGCTCTATGCTCCTGTGTACTACTGCATTAAATTTCAATTAAAGGTTTTGTACGGCCTCCCACATCTGGACTTGCGAAACATTTCTATACTCTCATATAGAAAACTGGGCTCCCGAGCCAGATAAAGATCGCATCGTTTAGTGCTACCGCCCTTAAACCCGCTTAATTGATAATCATATTCAGTGCTAACTACTGAAAGTAAAGTAAAAAGTTGTCAAAATTTGGGGTTCCAGCACTAATCAATCACTTTCAACCCCGTCCTTCAAGTTCCAGACTCATACTTTATTAGCTTTGCATAATTATTCAATCAGTAAATCATTATGTGACCTTGACAAGCTACAGCACCCTAGGCAGATGATCCCCTCCTGTGGATCACATAACAATCTCGGTAGACTCATTTGTATGATGAGTAATGGAATTTGCTTTCTCACTTTGAAAAAATCACCATTACACAATGTTCGGCTATAGATTTGGTGCCGCTTTGATACCTCCCACTGTTCATTATCTCGCTGCTCATTAACCGGAGGTGGTATGTAACCTGGAATTATTAATTTTGTGTCCAAGTCTGCGGGTATTCGCCCTCATATATCTTTTGGTGATAGGAATGGAATTCTCGTAAGAAGATCAATGAACCAATTGGAATCACCTGGCCCTGCCTATGTACGTTACTACATTCATCCTTCATCTGCTACCAAAATGACTGCATTAGAACGAAATCAAACCTGGTCCAAAAACGAACCTTGACTTCTGACTTCTCTTTGTTTGTAAGGCTATTTGCAGCAATTGTTCGTTGATGTGTTCATATAGGATAATCTTGTGTCCTTTTCTATTCTGTGCACAGGGTAGTGAGGGGTAACAGGTTTCCCCTGCGGTAATTCAGCAACACTGACCAGTTGTTGGTATCCGACTGAGAGATCATTATTATTGCATTAAAATTAAGCTAATTTTCCAAGTAGGGCGTTTTCACAGTCTCTTGTATAAGATCTCAATTTTCTAGATTTCAATGATAACCGCAATTTTTACCAACGAACCATATTTGCTCACTCGAATTCATGCCACTCATTTCCTCAAATTTTCAGGAGCATCTGACAAGAGCAAATAGCAGAACCTCAATATTCCGGACGTCCCGGGACGGGTATTTATGTCTGTCATGCAGAGCAAAAAAATATAACGACACCCGGTGTCCGCATTCACAGGCAAAGCTATGGGCTCTAATTAGAGTCTGTATGACGTGGCAGGTGGTAGTCCACACTACAGGGTTCAGATTCAAGAGATTCTACTGTTAAATTATTCGTGGGCGTCCACATAGAAATCAAAATTATATTCCTGTACTGCCTAATCCGCATTAATTTTGTGAGCAAAGAAATTCGATATTCAGAAATTAAGATAAAATTACTGTAATCTTGGTAGTAACTGAGAAATTATCGACTGAAGACTGTGATTATACATCTGCAGATCCGTCCAGGGAGGCTATGCCGTCACTTTATCTTATTGGTTACGTTAACCAGTATTATCGTCGGAATTGCTCACAAATGGCGGCAAGTCTAGATGCAACTCATGTCCGGGTAGAAACAGCAGGCCCATAGCACAGAAACGTCAGAGGGAAGCCAAAAGACAATCTGCCGAAATTATGCATTCGCCGCCTTAATTAGAAGCAATTGTTGTCTGCTGGAGTTCACTATTTAAAATAATTAATATTCAGGATTGTGGAATCAGGGCACCGCCTTGGGCTTAATATTCAATCCCGTGCCAATTTCTCGTTAGTATTTTTCTTGATAATTTTTAAAATTCAGGGGAGGCATCCTATGACCAACCTTATTCTCCGAATTGGAACATTCTATTCCTCATGAATCCACAACAAGTTTATGCAGATCTATGAGAGGGTGTGTTCATATTCTGCTGTCGGTTTTCAAAAATATCTTTAGCCGACCCTTCAATCCTTTGCAGTGATTGTTAAGTCTACACATGCCAGGCTGACTGGAATAAGAAGCGGGTCTTATAGATATCAACACTCCATTCATGGTACTTTCAAACTATTAGGGCAACGGAAATTTATGTTTTGTAAGATCTGACACTTGGGAATCTTGTTCGTCCTTGCTCATTCCACGAAAAAGTTTTTATGGAATGAAGTTGTTCCAGTCAAAACTCTTATTCTCCTGTCATTTGAGTCGCTATAGGGACGAAATCCATGTCCATGCATACAGGAGCAAATCTGCATGTGTTTTGATGTTGCTGTACACGCGAGAACCTGAGTACCGACAGACGTGGCCACACCGCCAGACCGACATCAGTAAGCAGTTTGACAAGTGGTTATTGTGTACAAAACAACAAATGGTCTGTAGGCCCAACCCCGAGAGCCCCTCGCGCTGACGGAGACACTGGCTCTTATGTATCTTTGAAAAGAGAACGATTAGCATCTAAACAATCCCTACTACTGATTCAATCGATCATTATAGCGAGGATGATTAACTTCATTATAGGATCTACTCGTTTGACCGGAATATTCTCAAGTGGAAGCAAATGGATTCTGACAGGTGCATTAGAGCATGCGAATTTAAGATACTAATTATTTTATAAGGAAAAAGTCCGTAGTCCTCAAAGGAAGGGATGAAAAAACTAAAATGTAATGTTGTACTGATCTACTTATACACAAAAGTATGTACACTGGATCCTGTACTTACAAACGCCTCTTTATCCCCGCCTATGCCTCCGGACCTTGCCTTGCTTGGACCGGATTGTGTGGAGGGGTGACCACATCACCTCCACCGGCGAAATGATGATAATTTGGTCAGCATACCTTCGGATAGCATTGTGATTACAAATAAGACTCCTCATGGGAGACTTACTGAGGTACCCGTACATAATTTTTGCATCCTCAACTACCCGCAGATTGGGTATTTTTTCATCCCGACCATTCTCATTATGAAATCAAGCCGTGCTGTGCACATGGCACTGATGAAAAACTTATGGCGAGCTACAACTATATAAAGACGTCGGCCTGTACAGAATAAATTAGTTCAAATCTGGACATCTTAAGCAGAATCTCAGCTTACAGTTTGTGTTTGTATATTATCAGCTGGAGCCAGTTCCACTTGGAATTTTCCCACACTCACCATGAAGACCGTAAGTAACTTTGAGCATTTTTTAAATTCAGAATTATTGTCTTGAAATTAGGGAGCTTTCAGGCTCTTTGAGTATCGCATTGATTTACTGCTGGTGGTGCAAGGTAACCCTACAGTTAATATTGTGTCCTTGCCACAGGTCCTTGTATTGTTGGCCATTGCTGCTGTCGCCGTTGCTCACGGTGTAGTCCCAGTTTACCAGGTTAACTATGCATACCCGCAGGTAATTACATCCCGAATATGCCGTAAAAAATGAAATTCTTTAATAGAATTGTTATAAAATGAGTGACAAAATATTAATTTTTATCCTGTACTATCTTGCAATTTTCAGTACAACAAGGTCGTAAAAGTTCCACAAACTATCTACAAGGTTCCACAGTACTACTATCCATCCTACAAGTTTGTTTACCCGGTAAGTTGATTCGAAATTTTCGTATATCTTGCTAGCTTTTCCGGCCTTGAGTCCAAGTGATAAGTAAAGGTAATTGATTAATGACTAACGTGAGCTTCTTGTGATTAAAGAGTTACGGTACTGTCCCAGTTGTCAGCGGCAGTTATGGAACGACATACTATACTCCACTGCACGGCAAGTAGGTGGTGAATATTTGTGTATACGTTTTCCGTTTGGATGAATTTCATATCCGTGTGATAATGTGAATGTCTTACCTGTCATTTCGAAGCTATTACAATATTACAAACACTTGTTTCAAATTTTGGTTGCAATTTTTAAGTATTCAAATGGTCTGTTGTCACAAATAAATTGGCTCTGATGATTTTGCAAAAATACATTTGAGTTAAAATCTTGGAACTAATTATACGGGGTACATAAC
>WJFA01001859.1:0-18618 GCA_009870155.1 Pseudobourletiella spinata
GTAAAAAAACGGAATCCCTAGCCTCCCCTAATAAGAATAAAGATACGATGGCTTGCAAGCTCTGCGTAGTGAGCAGACCGCTTTCACCACGAAACACAAAGTGGCGCACAAGTTCCAAAAATTTTACCAGATCGCGCCATGCAATTTCTTCCAGTGTTGTAATTTACTTGAAATTTGCCCCCACTTGAAAATTGTATCATAACGAATTATTGATTCCAAATAAATGACTCGGTATTATAGTGGTGTACTTACTTGGAATGAAAAATTCAAATAACTGAATTCCACCCGAGAGTCAATAACAAACAAAAGGATCAAGTTTCCGAATTATGTACGGCGCACTGTAATTCTCCAATGAGGCTCATTCCTCCAATGTACTCAAGCGAAACAGAGGATATCAAATGGCTTTACAAATAATCAAACCTTTTAATGGCCCTCCACATCCACGTATGAACTATAGATTGTATCCAGCCAATTCCTTTAAATTTGTTTACACTCCGCGTGGTTTCCACACGTAAATAACTCAGAGTCATTGACCAGGAGGTGGCGGGAGGGTTGCGCGTTGAATGAACAACCGCGCACCTGCATGGATTCCTCGCCAGGCCCACCACCATACCCCGTATGAAGACCGCTCTGAAAGATCTGTTCTTGGAACACATTAATTTTAATGTCTACATGACAAGTTTGTAATTTTGAAAATGGCGCCAATAAAAACGAGCCGATTCATACGTGTTTCCATATATGATTCTCCATAGTGTACACACGTATGTACCCCACTGCACTGTTGCACACCCCGCAAATTCTGCTGGGTTATGGGGTTCCTCTATCCAACGACAGCTTCCATGAGCAAATGAGTTTCGACGTTCCTAATTAATTACTTTCGAGATTGTGCCAGCAAAAAAATTCAAAAAAAATTCATGATAATGATGGCAGCCCTGGAAAGCCATAATTATTTTTGCAGTGACATGATTAGTACATCGGTGGATATTAGACCATTGCATTGGATAAATGTATGCTTGTTAAACCATGAGGTGAGCCACACATGTGTGAGACCGGATGGTAAAATAAGTCATGTTTTATGTTGTGACTTGTGACTGCACTACTACCGCAATATGTGGGATCCCATGGTGGCAGGGCAGAATAGGCATACTAGTGTAGTCCGCCCTCACCACTCACCGCACCACCACCACCACCTAATTTGACAGCTAATATCCGGAGGGATTCCCGCCTAAAACTCTATAGCCCACGCCGCCATGCACAATGGACTCACGGGATCATAACGTGCACGTAATTAAATAAACCTATTAAATATATTATGTGTCATCATCATCACATACGCGCCATCATTACCTTCGTCATAGATGGATGTAGGAACGTGAACGGTTGAGGTGCTCGTATTCACCCTCTCCCCAAAATGAGCATTGGGAGTGAGTGCAAAGTGAACATAGGGCTTGTCTTTGTCCTGAGGCTCCTTATTTATCGTTTTTGCATTGTAGTACTTAACTGGAGTGAAAACTTCGTCCTGGCCGCGCTTCGAATTGATCTCCAAGTACTCCAATGCCTTCTGCTCGGCATAGTCTGATATTCTCTGCGCAAAGACATGTAAATATACATACATTTTTGTAACCCGCCTCCAATTCGACCAAAATTCTGAGATTTCCGCCAAAGCACAAAAGTCTAACACCCACCGAAATCCGTCACCGCCACCCTCATGCCAAAGTAAGGAAAATTGCCAAGGCGTCAGCATAAAAGCCCAAATGCTTGACTCACCTTAACAGCTTCAATTTTCTCATGGTTCGACTTGTCAATGTCTTCCAGAGTTTCTTTAATGATTTTACTTAAATCGAATTTCTCCACCCTTCCATCCCTACTATTTTGGAATCTCTGCAAAATCCACAAGAAAATCCACCAAAATTCTTTCAAGAATCTCACGACAGAAAACACGTAAAAATTAAATCTTTTCATCACAATCACAGTGACCGCGGGTGATCTTACCCCTTGGAGCTCATTATATTTAGTGACGGAGCGGCTCAGCTCGTACAGCATCCCCCCGAATTCCGATGCCCAGAACTCCAGCCTACATGCAAAAACATGAGCACATTATTATCGGCGGCACAATCATCACATCGCCACCACCTTTTCCCAAAACCTGAAACTAAATTTCCCACTCTTATACCCGCACTCTCTCCATACATAATCATACTCGAAATCCCAATCCATAACTCAACAACATTATTGAAACGACTATTTAAATTTTCCCACTCACTGGAAATACGTAACAATAAACAACCAAATCAAGTGGAAAACTTACTGCTGATGGCTGACCCCTTTGTCATTCCGACTATCTTGAGTTTTGCAACTCCTTATTATCACAATAAGTAATAGTAACCACTTCATGGCCGTCGTCACGCACATTATCCGCAAAGTTTTCCCATTGAGTCACTCAACTAAAAAGTAGTATTACAGGGTCCCACTTCCTTTTCATTGATTGAGCAGTAGTAGTAGCAGTAGCAGTCGTAGCCGTAGTAGTATTCGTCGTCGTAGCAGTGCCAAACCTTCCGTCTAAGATCCATATATAACCAATAATAATAGAAAGAGTCACAGAGAGAGAGAGAGACGGAGAGAGAGAGAGAGAAAAGAGAAAATTTTAGCCCGTCGCACAGATTTAAACGCCAACCCAGACTTTCCAGTATATCATTGTCGATAATGAGCCCCTCACAAGGGCTACTATATAGCTGATGATCAAGAGTAGAATTATAGCGTGAAGAAAAATCGGGATGATGCGAATTTGAGGAGGATCATGATGATGAAGATGAAGAAGAGGAGGAGGAAGAAGAAGAAGAGGAAGAAGAACAAGCAGTTGTACTAGCAGGAGAAGGAGCAGAAGAAGAAGAAGATGATGATGATGATGAATACGAATAAGACGTTAGAGGAATTTCCATTGGCTTCATTTTCACGGGGTGTGTAAACCTCTACTCTGTCTCCTCTCGGATTTACTCTACTTTCTCCCTATCCGCCACTCACCAGACACACACTCAAACGGACAGACACATGCACACACACACACCCCACCCTTAAAGACCCACAAACACATGCACACACATAGTCCGCTCCTTGTCCGCTAGTAGCTTCCTCCTCGCTAGCACAGTCCACGTATGCACCAAAAGTTTAGCTCGCGCTCCAAAACACTATAATAATGCTCGCTCTCCCTCTTATCTTGGCTTCCCCGTTTCTATTCCGATGGCGCAAGTTCTCATTTCCAGTCTGTCTCTCTCCCTCGTTCGCCCGCTCGCTCAGTCTCTCTCTTTGCGAGACACGTTCAAGATCGATAAAACTACAGAATTCACACACACACACGGACACAATGCTCATATATACAGACGGACACACACACACACGTATACCCACCACGGTAGTTGAGGCAAGGGGAAGCCCTATATGAGTGGTACGGACGAAGCGGAATATCTACGGAGAGTGCGGGTGAGAGCTAGGGCGACGGCTACTACTGCTGCACCACCACAATACCCGGGTATTCACCCATCTTGTGCGTTGACGCTTTACTACTACTACTACTACTACAACTACTCTTGTTACTACGACTACTACAAACTTACTACTACACTGGCGTTTCTTTTTTTGGGAGAGACACAAGTTTTGCTACATTGCTGCTACTATATGATGCTACTATGCTGCTACTGATACTACTACGATGCTATCCAAGATTTTATGCTAGGAATAGCAATACGTATATAACTCTTTTGCGAGTACGGTGACTCCACCCGGCCTTGCATTGCGATTGTGAGTGAGTGTGGAGAGGCTTTATGTGGTATGCACATATATATAGTTGGACCCTCTCGGATTATTTCCCGTGGAAGCCCGCTTCCTCTCTGCTTCTTTTTTGGCAGCGGCTGCAAAAACTTGCGACTCTGTGCTCTTCCGTACTTGAGGGAGGGAGAGGAGAACAAGGCGAAGCTGAGAACATTACATGCAGAAGTCTGTCTGACTGTGAGAGCCGGGACTTTCGTGTGTGTGCGTGTGTGTGTGTATTTATGCCCTGTCTTTAAGCTCCCGAAAAGTGTTCTGTTACGGCCTTCTTGGCCAATCCTGTCTCCGCTGTACATTACACTACTGTAATAACTGGAACCACAAGGATCTGTAGTAGCTGCGGAGCGAGACTTGATGTCACATAACTCCCATATATACATTCTTATACAGATAGACCATGTAGATATGTGGTGACGTGGCACAGGGCTGGAAATCCCTTTATTTTTCGAAACTATGGGTGCAGTTTATGGTGCTGAGAGTGAGGAGGATAGGAGGGAATGTGTGTGTGTGTGTGTGTGTGGATTTGAAAAACAGGAGGTTTTCATAATTTGGGCTAGCTGTTTGGCGGGACGTAGCTTTGTGGACTTGATGGATGTGGTGGCTGCTAATAGAAAATGCACACGAGATTTCAATTAAACTTTTGGTTTGAAATCCTTTTGAACTTAACTTTGCAGTTGGGGTTGGTATAGGCCTAACGCCATTAATGAAAATGCTAAATAAAAGATGGGCGCTTGCCCCGAGAATGTGACGGCAACGTTAGACGTGTGAGGTTTGGTTAAAATTCAAGAATAAACCAGAAATTTTTAGCGACATTTTCATATAAAATTATGGTGGAGTTTGCGTGTTGAACAAGCGGGGAAATTTTTGGGATGTCCTTGGATTGCGCTAATGAACGACTGAGTGAGTGAGAGTCAACCAAACCTGGTATGTACGTGTCGAGTGATGTAGTGGAGGGAAATGTCTTGAAAAACCCTAACTTATTGCCGGGGCGGTGAGACCGCAGTGCGTTTTATCACTTGTATGCTCCTAATTGGATTCTACAGAGCTGGGGGCTGGGGCCCGGTATGAAATAGGAAAAAAGATCCAGGTCAAGATGTTAATCTGTTGAGTGGTTTTATTGTAAATTGCAGACTGCTCTGTATTCATCTTGATTATTACATTACTATTATTATCAGCAATACATTTTAAAGTTTATTCAATTTTATTTTATCTTATTTAAAATTCCGAACTAAATTTTTCAAAGGTTTCCAAGAATTTAAAAGTATGACAATTTCCAGCGGAAGTTTAACCAGCTAAGATCGACAGTAATAATCGGAGTTTTAAGCTAACCAAATTAAAAATTATTCATGAAACTGGAATTGACTGCGTGTAATTTGAAGCTAGTATACGTTCCGTTTTGTGATTCCATTTTTGAATTTTCCCACGTGGACATATTTTTAATGGTCCGGTTTTCCACACTTCCTTTCCGTCATCTATGTAACGCACCATTGAAAATAATGGCGTGTTAAATATTTAATTAATGATTTAATCCCTCAAATAATTCATAGTGCTGTCATTGCTGTTGTAAAAGTCACCGTTTTCATCGTAATTTTTTCACTGTGGCAAGTAGAAAATGTCCATTTGAACTGTCAACTTTATGAAGCGGCGGTCTGGTAGAAAACTACGGATTCTATACCCACTCACTAATTCCAATCTAACTAACATTCGCACATGGATAATGACGATGATTGTTTTAATATCTCCGATTAAATCTTACTATCCGCATTTCTCGTCATGAATGAGCATGATTTTATCTCGCATTTATCTTTTATGAGCGGGTCAAAAGAATGGGTTTAATATCCCTCGCCTAAGAGGAGGGGAGGAAATAAAGTAACGTCGTCCGGTCCGTCCCGGCTTATTCTGTCAGCAAAACGAGGACTCAAGGATTGTGAGGGAAATTTTCTATAGATTGTAAAAGCGACGGTAAAAGCCTGCATTATTCCCCCAACAACCTGCCTCCGCCGCCAAGTACTGCTCGGCTCTGTCCCTGCTTTTAGCCACTGCAGATGGTTTCTGTTGCCATCGAAATACCTTGTCGTGACGGAGCCGGAGCGCGTGAGATTGAAAAAAGTGAATTGAGTTGTAATCTAATACTGGGAGGAAACAATAAGGTGTCAACAGCCAGTGTTTTCCTTCCGCCTGTGCAGAAAACTGTATGTAACAGCACATCCTTTTCCTCGTCAGTTTCTGTGTAAATAATGTGAATTTCTCCTCCGGCCAGCGTGACCAACGGGAAGGGCATCAACAGCGTCATCAGAACACGGGGAACATCATCACATGTGTCACATCATCACTTTTAGTTAGTTGTGGAGACCCCACGGGATTCGCAGTGCAGTCAGTCAAAGTAGTGACTCACATCGTCGTCACTCGTCACATTTAAAAGCCCCTACTTTTGGCATGACGTCGCGGGGTTTGGAATGCACTGAATATCTCTGATTTTTCCAAGAGGGCTTCGAGCCGGAGCGGATAGGGAAGATTGATCAAGTTTCACTTCCTCCCCCGTCTTGTTTGAGGCTGAAGGAATTTGGAGAATGTGAAAAATGTCGTCCTGGCATTTAGGATTCGACTTAATTGTTACTTTTCTCCTGGCAAGTTTGCTCTTGTATAATTATGGGAATTGGTACCGACATCATGTCATCGTCACACTCGCCGTTCTCGTCGCCTGGTACTTCTCATTCATCATTATTTTCGTCCTCCCCGTGGATATCTCGGATGTAAGTGTTAGGCCCAATGTTTCCAATTTCATCCAACCACGGAATGTGCCGAAGCGGGTAAATTTAAATTTATGATTTTCCCCATAATTTGCAGGCAACATACAGGCAATGTTTGAACACCACCAGCAGCACACCCATCATCGCCAACATCACGAATGGGACGGTACTGTCAGACGCGGCGGAGGATACCTGCCTCCGTCCCGACAGCTACGTCGGGGATAAAGTGCTGAAGAATCTGTGGCGGGTGGTGTATTGGACGTCCCAAGTGCTCACCTGGCTCGTCCTCCCCATGATGCAGTCGTACACCCAGGCGGGGGAATTCCGGGTGGCGGGCAAACTCCGCTCAGCCCTGATGGACAATGCCATTTACTATGGGACGTACTTGTTCATCTGCAGCGTCCTCGTCGCGTACATTGCCACCAAGCCGAATCCCATGGGCTGGCATGAGTTGAAGGTCATTGCCTCCTCCGCCTCCAACACCTGGGGCCTCTTCCTCCTGGTCTTCATGTTGGGCTACGGGCTCATAAGCGTGCCCAAGGAGTTGTACTACCGAAGTTGCAAAGCGTACAGCTTAAACAAGGCCTATTTCAAGGTCTCCAAATTGAATGCGGAGCGACTGAGTTGTGAGGAGCAGGTGGATGATATCTTGGAGCTCATCAGCAGTTGCCTCAAGTTTGACACGGAGACGCGGCCCAAGCGGAAGTTTCAGGAGGAGTTGGACGCCATCCTCCGGCTCGTCCCTGTAGAGATGCGGGAGCGGATGGGGCGGCGGAACGTGGAAGGGATGGACCATGACCTCAAGTACTTGGTCACCATTCACAAAAAGTTCAAGCGGAGCCTCATGAGTTTCAATCGGACGGAGGCCCTGTATAAAATCCAGATCAAGGGGACGATCGAGCTGGAGGACACGGAGAAGAGCCTGAGTTTGGGAACATTCCAGAGATCTGTGGATGTGGGGCAGGGGAGGATTTGGACGTTTTTGGGCCCGCGGGCGGAATGGCTCTGGAAATGTTTCCTCTGGCGCTGGCTCCTCTTTGCCGCGAGCGTGGTGGGTTTCGGACTGAGTCTCGTCGTCATTTGGTCCGAAGTCACGTTCTTTGTCGTTCAACCGAAATTGAGTATTTTTGCACATTTTATCACGTACGACTACAATATAAGTGAGCTGGTGTGCTTGGTGGGAATCCTGTATCTGGCGACGTGTACCTTCTACACCGTCTTTAAGATCCGCGTCTTCAATTTCTATTACCTGGCGGGCGGACACCTGACGGATGAGTACAGTTTGATTTTCGCGGGGATGTAAGTGACATTGTCCAAATTGCCATTTTGTCCCAATGGTTTCCCTTTTTTATTTATTTTATTTGTTAACATTTAGTTTGATTTATTAGTGAACATTATTTTTATTTGTTAATTTCATTTTTTAATATTTACTTTGATTTATTTTTGCACATTATTGTATTTTTATTTATTATTTCATTTTTCATTATTTAATTTTATTTATTGTAATAATTTTTATTTATATTATTATTTTTTAGTAATTATATAACCCAATGTTTTTTTCTGGCGTCCGTAGGCTACTCTGTCGGCTCACACCGCCGCTCTGTCTCAACTTCCTGGGCTTGACGCACATGGACAGTCACGTGATCAAGACGCAGGAGCAGGAGACGAGTTATACGTACATCATGGGGCACATGGACGTGCTCAGTTTAATTTCCGACGGCTTTAATGTATACTTCCCCATGGGGATCCTCATCGTGAGCCTCTTCACGTGGTTCCGCGTGGGGTCCAGGGTTTTGAATTCCTTGGGGATCCAACAGTTCCAGCAGTTCCTTGCCGATGATGAGATCAGCGTGGAATTCGTTGGTGAAGGAAGGGATATCATAGCTCGAGGTGAGTATAAGCATGAATTATCAGTTGAGATTTAACAAACAGTAATGGCCTGTATCAAGAAGGAATGAGATCCGAATCAGTGTCACCAGCGTGTGTTTTTTCCCACTGCAGAGCGAAGACGGTTACAACGGAACATTGAGACTCAGCGGCGCGTCAAGTATGACCGGGGTCAACAGGCAGCTCAGGAAGCAAACCAGACGGGTAAACATTTATTTAATGGATCTTTGAGTGCAAATCTTTCACCAATTCCGACTATCTTTGTTAATATAATAATTATAACAAGAATAATAACTTAGTAATGTATATTTTTTGGAATGTCCAACAGTTCGTAATTTGGAGACGCTGGAAGAAACTCGGATCCGGAGCCAGGGGCGTGCCTATGGCTCACCAGACTCGACAAGTCGACTCCAATATAATCCCCCCCGCGGTCTCTTTGATGACGTTTAAAACATTCCAGATGATGATGTTGGTGATGAGAATGGTGCAATGAAGCAATCAGGACGAAGAAAACCCCGCGATTTGTAACTTGGAATAATTATTCCTCCTGTTTTCGTTATGATTATTCAGTCATGTGTATTTAAGGGGAATAATTATTAATATTGTTACGAGAAACGATGGAACGGCGCATAACCGCGTGTACTGAAACCTGAAACGAACCCTTCCCGATTATGTGTAGTTCTTAATGTTAAGCCGTAAGTTATTACGAATGTCCTGTAGGAGGAGCTCATCCTGTGGTACTGCAGAGAAGTCCTTTTTAGCTTTCCCTTAGTTCTTGTTCTTGTCCTAAGGGTACGGGTTGAAGCCGATCGCGTTACATAATATTTATTTAGATCCCAGAGAACAGTCTGCATTACGAATCCCGCCCGGTAGATGATAGCCCTCCTAAACTCGTCCTAACTTTCCCACTTCTCATCTCACCTAAAGTAAATTTTTACTTTCTCCGTAACTTTTGTTAATTTTTTAAATAAGTTTGGTTAGGCATGAAAAATATATTTTTGACCACTACAGCAGCAGCAGCTCACCGTAGTTGTGCTTTGGAGTAGCTTTAATTTACTCGAGTCAGTTTTGTTTGATGCGGAGCACACATACATACACTGTGAGGGCATCAATTCTTTAACGCACCGGTGCCATCGAGTCACACTCAGCAGCAGCGCATTTTCGAGGTTGTAACGTAAACTCGTCCAAGAAGCTGTCTGATGATGACATGAAGAAAGAAAAAAATAGATTGCAATATAGTTGTGTAAAACCAAGTTCGCCATAGGTATTTTGTGGGTGTTAATTATTCAAGAAAAAATAAACGAGTATTTAAGCAAGTGCGCCGGTCAATTGATTGATGAGTGTACGGGAAGATGTTGTTCGAATATCCACATTTTTTTACCTACCGTCACACCGCACGTAGGAAATAAGGCGTACAACTAATAAGTAGCACCATGACATTTACCTATACCCTTAGGCTCCAACCGTCGCTTGCCAGCCGTCGACCAAGACCGCCCGTTCTCACCTGGGGTTATGCATCCGTTTCCCGTATATCCAGTTTATCGAACGCCAGTTTACCGAACCAAACAAGGTCGGCAGTTGCGTGATAGTCGTGCAGTTTCCCGAAAGCAAGTTTCTCGAAAACGTCAGTTAACCGAAAGCAGGTATCCCGGAAGCGTGAAAAGTCCTTTGGGAAATTAAAGTTTCCATAAAGCTCACTTCTGCCACACATAAATTCAGAATTTCTTTTAATTTTCATTGCATTTGTCGAACATGTGAATTGATAAGCGACTCTGACCTTTCTTCCTAAAAACCTAATTTATAATTGAGTAATCCGAGTAATCGTTCGAAGAAAAGTCGGAGCTCAACTCAACATGGATTTAACTTCTTGGTTCGATCCGCAGTGGACAGCACGGTAACCATCCTGTTGAGTCATTTTCCACAATCACCACGTTCCGCTCACTCAAAAATGGGGAGGTCGCACCTGAGTTTCGAGTTGAAAGAGTCGATGGTGGCACAGAGTTTATCGTTAGAAACCTGTACACTGCTCCGCGTCTTCTGCAGTCGCGAGGCCACGATCAGCCGCCGTCCTCATTCACTGCGACCCTGCGGAACCGGCCGGCCCTACCCGGCCACCTGCACCTCCTTATTGTCAACGGTGAGGACGCCGGAGCTGTTCCTGTCGGACAGGACGAAGAGGGAAACGTCCGCCAGGGTGGTCATTTTCCCCTCGAGTCCTATGGCCACCCCGCCCAAGAGCCCAAAGTGATCCCGGTGGATCCGTCTTGGGGGCATCCTGGAAATCGAAAATGAAAATGGCCCGAGCACCACTGCTGTCCGCCATGTCGACCTTCCTCCTCCCGTCAACTTAGATCCCTATGGGCTCTTCATAAGTCTCGTGTGATATTGTGGAGAGAGTTGCCCCATCCCGATCGCGTCACCACTTGTGACAGCCAGTTCATTTGCTGGTGCGGCTTTTTCACTTATAAATATAGAAGAACTCTTTGCGGATCGGGACATCCAGGTGCTCGTGCCTACAGTCACCCTTGCCAGGGATGTCAATCTCTCCACCCACACCGTCAACATCGACGGACTTTAAGTGTAAAATTCTGAAAAGGGAAGATCGGTGGGACTCGGTGCGTGGGACGGGCTCCTGATGCTGGGCCTAGCTGGTCGACCCCAGTATTCTCTGTTGAACCAGCAGCTCCCGATCGAGAGCCTCGATCGATTACTAGATGGTCTTGCCGAAGTTCCTTGAGTGGAGGGGTGTAGAATGTGAAATGCTGTGGACTGGTCGGGCTACATTCAGCTTGCCACCTGAATGTTGGAGGGTAGAGTATCCATGTATCGACTCGGATGAGCGTCAATACGAACACGAACCCCACCATTTTCGACACGAAATACCGCCAGTGCAGTGTTTCAGATGATCTCGCTTTTGATATGCCAATACGAAATGAGTCACATTTCTCATATGTTTCCGTGACAGCAATGGGGTGGTTTTCAATCAATTCAAAATCATTTCTCTTTGAAAATTTGAACTGTTGCAGCAATGACAGCATTCAGCAACACCGAACTAGAACTAACAACTAACGAATCAGCAGTGATCACAAAATCCCAATTTGTTTTGCACAAAGGGGACAGGGGAGTACTGACTAAGGCACTTAATCATTCAGTTTCCCACCTCACAGTACAGATCTTATAACCGAGCAACGTGTGCAAAATAAACATTTCAATTTCAGTTAAAACAAACCCTCATGACTCATAATTCCTTTGCAATTGCGGCATACCCAACATGAAAGCTGAGAAGTCAGTAAAGAAAAAATCCAATAAAGTTTCATCAAAGCCAAAGTGGGGCAAACCAACCACTTCCACCAACCCGAACCTGAAGGCCGGCAAAAAAATTAATGGGCCAAAAAACGAAGTGAATCCAACGACTGCGCGGAAAGAGGTGCGATTCCCCCCACCTGAACCATTAATTCGTGGACCGAATGATGACCTCAAAATCCACGGGCTCACCCTACAAAACCAGGCAGAGGGTGGGGGTGAGCCAAACATTGAAAATGGAACCCCAATTTTCCCTCCTGAGCAGAGAGGTCCTCTCAACGAATTGAAGCCTACAACAGGCTCATTTACAACTAAAACCCCTCAGTTGTCGCCTAATCCAAGTGATCCGAACTCCTCAACCACTTCCCCACAATCATTTGGTCCTAACATTCCAAATTCCAACATTCCCGCTTCCGCCAACGAAGAGGAAGTCCGGAAAAGTCCACCACCCGTAGCCCCACCTTCCAATAATGACCAGCGACCCAAGCTTGTTGGCCAAATGCCAGGACCAAACCCAACAACCACACTTGAACCCACAATCCATAACCCTGAAGTCTCACTTGAAATTCAGCCCGAAATACTTCCATGGCATTATGAGCTCGGAGGACCGGAACGTCCTGAGAATCTGCACGGTTCTCAGGGGATCCCAGCTTTCAAGAATTCCCAAGAGGTCAAAATCCAGAAAATCCCACAGAAACTGGATCCACAAAATCCTGAGAATCCGTTGGAGCCTATTCCCCACGTCCACGACATCATCGAAAAGACTCGGAGGACCCGCAGGAGTGATGGACAGCCTGGAACGTCGATCAAAACAGAGCACTTCGACGTCTCCAGATACTCACAAAAACCGGCGCATCTTCTCCCAAATCCCCAGAAACGGGCACAGTTGATAACGGCGGAGATGCTGTACAAGGAGGCGCTCTACACGAGTGTCCATTATCTCGGTCTTCCCTCCATCCGCCTACCCTCAACGAAGGAAGACCTCTGCTTGTATTCTCATCTTCTTTTCAATGCGGAACCCAAGGTACTTTTCCACTTTTCAAATTATTTTCCCGCGCATTTTCTCTATGGCTGTCCCTCTCTCTTGTCTTCTGAAGGAACAAATGGCAGTGATGGAACATGTTGTCAGTGAGGCATTCCCGCTCATCGTCGTCAATACAAATGTCCGTCGAGCTGACGGGGTGGAAGCCCGGGAGAGCAAGAATCTCCCCGATCCGTATTGTGTCGTTGCAATGGAGTCCCAGCAGTCGGTGAGTGAATCTAAAACACTACAGTTTAGCCAAACCAATTGATGACGTGTTAAAATTTGCCGCCAGGGCATAGATTTTCAAATAAGTGCTCCCGCATGGGAGGAAATTTCAACAGGGACGCCGCTCCGTCCGAAAACGCCGAAAAAACAAGCTGCTGAATCGACTCGGCCCGTACCGGAGAAGCGATTTGACCAGTACTACGCCACCGTCCCACCCGCCATCAAAACTTCAGTTCAGTCACAGACTCGGAATCCTGCGTGGAACCAACGGTTCCAATGTTTGGCCCTTCGACCCAGTGTTGACCTCCTCACCATCGAAATTTGGGATAACCGCTCCGAGTTGACCGTGGAGGGCAAGGAGAAAAAAGACAAGCGGAACAAGCCGAAACATGCGGATGTGTTCCTTGGGAAAGTCTCGATTCCCGTGAAGGACGTAAGTCATGGCGGCGTTTTCAAATACGGCATTATGACGGCATTCATAATGATGTTTAACTATGTGTAATTGCGATTGTTGACATTATTGCGACACGTTCTAGATTCCATGCGAGGGTGAGGCGAAGTGGCATTACATTAGAGGAACGACTCACTCGAAAAAACCCGCGGTTGGGAGACTCCTCGTTGAAGTCTGGCTCACGCATGCGTACCGCCACGGGAAAAACTACGTAAGTTTTATCACGTATCATTTCAAACGGGACTTTGAGATCATTCTTCAGATTTTGCCGCCTCTTTTTTCTCCGCAGGAAGAGTATGTGGAACCGAGGATAATGCTGGAGATGTTCTGGGATCGAATCCTCCTACACGAGTCGCGCCGCTTCACGGGCGAGTGGAACGGGGAGCTACCCCCTGCCGCCACCTGCCTTACGTTCCAGTACGCGCTACAAACTGGTCTGAGTGAAGCGACGCAGGTTCAGCACCCCAAATCAAATTCGTCTACTTTGCACCGCGCCATTTTTCATCCTTGCTCATTCTGCTACTGATTTATTTAGGCGATAATACGGTGGAACGCCTATGCCAAGTACAGCCTGGGTCTCTTTGCGCTTGAGCGCCGCTTGACAGAGTTGGAATTAGCTCTGGAAAGGGCGCGAGACTGGAAAGACGTGCGGGAGTGCGAACTGGAGTCCAATTTGATCATGGTCGCGGTCGAGAAGATACTTCCGGTGATCCGGAATCACTTGCACGAGACGGAGGAGACGGTTCACGAGGCCGTCAAGGCCATCAAACACTGCCGCGATATCCTGAGCAAGTTCCAGTGTCAGCCGGGCCACTTGGCTCAAGTGCAATTTTGGGTGGAGTCCGAAATCCGCATGGCCATTTTGGAATGGTACGAGGCAAAGTTTATGGAGTTTCTCGGGAATCATCAGCGCATCCGCCCTGATGAAGTCGTAGAGTGTCTCGCGCGTGTAAGATATCATCGGGAGAATGTGTACGATCATGTATAGTATAAGTGAGACTGACACGAGATCGTTGCGCAGGTCATCAGTGAGGTGAATAGACTTTTGAGGGAATGCGCCGCCAAGTGGAAACCGCTGTTCTGGTTGGATGGCCTCATCAGCTATATGCCACTGGCTTATGACGAACTTCAAAAGATGGTGATTCATGATGTGGAAACTGTATGCCACCATGCCATGAGCCGCTATGACACGAACGACAAGCTCCGGCGCGTCCTCATGAACCTTGACGCCGAAGCGCGCGCCCTCTGTCGCGGCCTCTTTGACCTCTACGTGGAAACTCAGGTTTTCGTGACGGATCAGGAGACATTTTTCGAGTCTAGTAAGCAGCAGAATCCATTTCCAAGCTCCTATCGTGTTTTCGATGTTGAATATTGATTTTAATTTAACTTTAACGTTAATTTTAATACAATTTCCCACATTTAATTGTTTGTTGAATTTTATGTTTTAGTTTTTTTTTAATTTTCTTTTTCATTTTTTGCAATGTTTTTTCACTTTTTTGTAATTTTTTGTTTTCATTTTTTTGCATTTTTTTCCCACTTTTTTGTAATTTTTCTTTTTGAATGTAAATGTAAAATGTAATTTTTCAAAAATTTTTACACTATTTTTTAATTTTAGTTTTTAATTTTTTTCAATTTTATTTTTTAATATAGTAGCCCGCGATCGCTACTACCACTTGAACCGGTACCACCGGTGGTTCCGCCCGGTTCTAGTTCTGTGGCTGGGCTATGCTCTCATCCGAGCCGCAGATATGATCTCGCACTCTATCAAAGTGGACAATGTCATAATCGAGAATGACACCGTGATGACGAGCAGCTCGGCCACGGACGCTGGCATGGTCTACCACCAGCTGGCCAACTTTTGGCAGCAGCTCAATTGGCCGGATGTAGCGGAGGGCTACGTCGTCCTTCACTACCTCTTCGAAGTCATGTGCTTCGTCACGATCCTGTACGCCCGCTTGAAGCGACAGAAACTGCAAAAGGAGGGATATTTCGACACCGTGGACCGCTTCGACATTTCCGAGCGCTTCTGCACGGCCTTGAACAACATTGAACATGTCAAGGTAAGTCCAGCGATTTATTTGTACCCATCACTTCCAGGCTATCTCACACTTTGACCTCAGGAATCCCTTATCAAAATCCCAGATGCCATCAGCATGGACAGCATCCTCGTGGAATTGGATGAGGCGGTGGGCGAGTCTTTCTCTCGGAACCATCGGGTCCGCATTAACAACCTCCTGACTGGGACTTTGGGTCATGTCGAGCTTCAGTTTAAAAAAATTTTGCGCGGGGTGGCGGAGCGGGTCCGACCGGAGGTGATTCTGCCGTGCGAAAACCGGGCTCAACACCTGTCTTTGGGTCACTCAAATTGGTACTTTTTAAGATTAGGGAGGCCTTCCGGGAATGCTACCTATTCTTGGAGGACATGAGCAAGACGGAGGATGACGCCTTGATCCCCGTCCTCTCCTATCTCGAGGACAACATTGTGGTCCTTCACAAGTCCCTGCTGGAGCTCAACTTCATCCGAGTGTTGCAGATGTTCTGGAACGTGACGTGTCAGGAAATGTTGCACGGGCTCCGACTCTTCTCCAGAACGAAGGACGTGAGGAAACACGAGGGCTTTTTCCAGCGCGTCCACAACATTCTTCCGCTCATCGTGACCTACTTCGAGGGGAGTGGGGGCGGGTTGAACGAGACGGAAATTGAGACGAAATACTACCGCTCCCTCCTCGTCTTTTTAAAGTGTCTGAATCTACCGACGGAGGCTCTCATTGCGGCCTACTACCGTGACGAAGCGGATGAGCAGTTGGTATTGCATTTCGTTAATTTGTAACTTTATTTCTTGTTTTACAAATTGTTTAAAGTTGTACAAATACGGTTTAACCAGTTTAAAACTGCGGACTGAGTTGACACAATATTTTGGTCACTGGTTTTGTTTCCCAGGCGGTGAAGACCCCGTCGAAATTGGGGACGCTGAAGGTGCGGGTGAGTTATCACAGCGGAGTGCTCACGGTCGAGATAATTTCCGCCAGAAACTTATCCGCGAGGGACGAGCCCACCCCGTTTTTCCGACTGTGCAACAAGATGCAGGAGCCATCGAGTGATCCCCAGGTTGAGGTCCGACCCTTCCCACCTCAAAATTTCCCGCCAGGCGTCCGGAGTCAGAAGACGGAGATCAAGTGGAAAACTCAAAATCCCATGTTTAACGAGACTTTTAGTTGGAGGATACCGGAGGAGAGCTGCTCCAAGGGAGACTCCGTACTTTTATTCACGGTCAAGGATGTTGATCTAGTGTCCAGGGATGATTTTCTGGGTCAGGCTGTCATTCCCATTGCTCAGGTACATACGCCAGGGTGCTCCGGAATAAAGTCCTCGATGGGCACAAAATAAGTCGAGCATGTCCATCTGGAACAGATCATACTACAGTAAAATATCCGTATAACAGCCTTGTTATGACGATCAATTTCTCGTATCCGTTTAAGGCTTTTGTAGTGTTATTTTCCGGTCTTCTTGCGGGTTTTCCTTGTAACGGTTAAATCATTTGAGTTCCCTGAAGACCGTAGTAAGGAGATTTTACTGCAGATTTCTCTGATCATCGCGGAATGTCGCTCAATTCTGCTAATTCCTCATTTTCAGATGCCTGGAATCATGAGGCTACGACCGGCGGCACAACCGATGCAGTTGGAGCTTCGCTCTGTGGACGTAGAGCACAACCCCGTCTTGTCCATCCTTGCCAGTCGGCGCTGGGATTCGGCGGCACAGGATTTCGTCCGTGAGATGGAAAAGCGGGTTGTGACGCTCAAGGAGGACACGACGGTGCGACTGAACCGCTGAATCCGGCGCTACCTATTCCCATTCTTTGTTGGATATCCGCAGCGTAAATTTCCAATCAAGGACAATTATTGAAAATGTTTCTAATATTCAAATACTTAAAGATGTTACACAGTACATTCGCATGCACTTAAATGATCGGCATCCAACTCATTTATCATCCTTAATAGTTACTCTTATTGTTGGAGTAAATCATTTATTCGCTAACATGACGACTCTTAAGGAGAGGTGCAAAAAATTGACACTTATTTGGTGGATTCATGAATGCTCCTCTGGAGCAATGCCAGGCTTTGGAAAACAATGGCTGTTGACGATATGCGCCATTGATGCGCAGTCTGTAGGGCGTAGGGCCATTTTCCAGAGCAAAAGCTTCCAATTCTTTAGGAGTGGACTTGCAACTTTGCTATAAAAATGTTGGAATTATTCATGAGATTACATTTAACTTGAAAAGTTTATACTTTCACTTAGAAACAACAATTTTTTTCACCCGCGCTAATGCTAGGAAGAGGAGCTGCGCTGGTGTGAACATTTCCAGACCGGGTAGCAGTTGATATTTTGGAAAGTAATTTCCATCACGTATGGATCGTTCGAAAGCCTTCGTCACCAGTTCGAGACCCAGGGCATCCGCGAGGTTCTTGAGGCGGAAGCTGTGCGAGAATGGGTTCAGCTGTGCAATAGAAAGCCTGTGTATTAGCTCATGCATCATTAATACTTTTTTGACTGGTCAGTAAAGCTGAAGTGAAAGACAGCGTTTCCTACGTATAGTATGCGCAAGGTACTCGTTGTTCACTACTTTCTTATTTGAATTTAAACCACACCTTTTCCCCGGATGATTTGGAAGCTCGAGGTGTTTTAGTGCGTCGTAAATGCACTCAAAGCGGGGAATAAGCTCTACGTACAAACTCTTTTGATACTTTACGAATTCTAGCATTCGCCAGGCACTCAGTCCAATTCCTCGGTACTGAAGAACTATTGAACCATTACCATGAAGCCAATAATTGTGATTAAAATAACCAGATGAGGGGCATTTAAAACGTTTCCAGTACACATTACGGTCAGTTACAACGTAGAGCATGGCGTAATGGCTGTAGATCCAAAATCCGTAACCAGCCAAGTCAAGAACACTGCAATGGAACAGTTGCTACTAAACATAATTACCGAAATACACGATTTGTTAATTTGAAAATGCTTACGGAAGCGTGTTTCCAATGAATGGTTCATACAAAGCACCGAGAGGAACGTCTAATTTAATAATAAATTCAATAAATAATGAATAAATAAAAACTAAATAATAACTGAATAAAAAAAATTAATAATCATTAAATACA
>WJFA01001860.1:0-18617 GCA_009870155.1 Pseudobourletiella spinata
AGACTCGGATTTAATTTGAGTCATCGTTTATAGTCCTTGCTTGAGCAGTTTGGATTTTATTTCCGAAACAAATGGGATACATCATTTTGGGACACCCTGTACATGCCATGTTTAATACTGTCCGCCGTGGCCCTACCTGCCGGCTTACACTGTCTTCCCCAATATATATGCATTTATGCACATATTAACAGTGGCCGGGTGCGCGCACGAACACACACACAGGCGATCCCACTCATTTCAAACAATAGAAAATTTCCAAGGTGTTTTCACAGGGTGAGCCTGTGAGTGTGTCCCCGGCGTGTTTGTACGTGTCTGAATTTGCGCGCACTCGGCGTGTGCCTGGCGTGCGTTTCTGTGTGTTTTTGCGTGTGTGTGTGTGTGTATGTGTGTGTATATATATATATGTGCGTATGTGTGTGTGTATGTGTGTGTGTGTGTGTGTGTGTGTGTGTGTTTCTGGTGTCTCGACACACTAATGAGTGGGCTCGGATGTGCCTTTATTGTTTTTTCCCTGCCCACCCTACTATGGTCTCTTATATTACTATGATTATGTGTGTGTGTGTGTGTGTCTTTCCAGAGAGGACTCTCCGCCACATGCAAAATTCATGTGGTTGTCGAAGATGAGAATGACAATGCACCGGCTTTCACTCAGATCCTCTATGAAGGGGAGATAAGTGAGGCGGCGAAGCTCGGGACGCTCGTCATGGAGAAAGTTGAGAGCGGACGAGGAGGAGGAAGACGACGGAGCGGGAGTGTAGAGGATGACGATGATGATAATGGCGGGGCTGGAAAGGAGCCAGGAGGCGGTGAGGTGGGAAGACCTCTCGTACTACACTCGGTGGATGCGGACGCGGGGAAAAATGCCCTCGTCACGTATTCAATCATCGAGGATGAGGAGATGAGAACGGTCTTTCACATTGACCCCAGCACGGGTGCCCTCCTGCTCGTCACCCCCTTGGACTATGAGAAGAGGAAGTTCTATGTGTTCCACGTCCGGGCCGTGGATGGGGGCGGGCGGGTCTCCTCCAACATTGCCATGGTGAATGTGACGGTGCGGAACGTGAACGACCATCCGCCGGGGTGCAAGTCGGCCCGGGCCGAGCTCCTCTTGCCGGCCATCCGCGGGCTCCTCGTTCACCGGGTCGAGGCTCAGGATGCGGACGGGGACGCCTTGGAGTTCAACATTACGCGGGGGAACGTCCAGGGTTTCTTCACCATTGAGCGGGACACGGGGCGGATCCGGCTCGCCGCGACGGAGGGCTTTGGCGGCTCGAAGCACGTGCTGGAGGTGAGCGTGACTGACGGACGGTTCACCTCCGTGGCCACCATCAATATTCATGTGCGGACGCTGGAGAAGAGCAGCCACTTTGCCTTCCGCAACCGGACGTTTCACACGACTGCCGTGGAGAACTCCACCAAGATTGTCAATCTCGTCTCGTTGAGCGTCCTCGGTGCGGAGATTAATGAGAACGTTCGCTTCAGCATTCTCAATCCCACGCCGTACTTTGCCATTGTGCCCACGTCCGGGGTCATTTACACCGTGGGGCGGAAGTTGGACCGGGAGGAGGTGACGAAGCACACTTTGTTGGTGGAGGCAAGTTTTTTAGGCACTTTTTTTTAGTATTCAATGAGCTGAGCGGCCGGCATTATTATTATTATTATTATGTAGGGAAAGTGGAGTGACTTTGTATGGCTCCACCGATTTTTCAATGAGTTTCTCACCGTCTCCTTTTTTTCCTGGCCCTTTTTTGTGTACAGGCACGCGGGGATGGACCAAATCGAATGGCACGGTGCTTCGTGGAAATCTCCGTGGTGGATGTGAACGACAACAGTCCCAATTTCCTCCAGACCCCGTACGTCGCCGTTGTTCCCGTGACAGTGAAGCCTGGGGACCTTGTCATTCAAGTAAGTGCTTGCCGCCGCCGCGCGGCATCCCGGATCCCCGTCCCACGCCCGCTCCGCCGCATTAAAGGGACCAATTTAGCCAGAAATTTTGAAAGGGAAGGATTAGCGGGCGCCTATGTGCGGCGGGTCCTTTTAGTGCTCGGAGGGCGCGGACTCCTCTGGGTTCGTGCTGAGTGGAATCTAGGACGTAGGCGGATTTTAATGGAGACGGACTTGGTCGTCCCACGATGAGAAGAATCTGCAGTGAGGGTTCTGGGATTTGATTGTAATTGTGTTATTTTTGTTGCCGTAGGTACGGGCATTTGATCCGGACGAAGGGGAAAATGCCATTGTCCGCTTTGAGCTGGTGAGAAGTCCCTATGGGGATATTTATGAGCTGGACAAGCATACGGGGGAGATTCGCATGCGGCGGAAGCCTGATGGGGTCGGCCACCATGAAATCACAATCAAAGCATATGACGGAGGTAATGCATTGCGGAACTAGTAGTAGTAGTAGTAGTTGTGGTGGTGGTGGTAGTAATGTCTTGAACGTAATTCACTCGTGAAGATTTGAAGGCGGTGTGCGGGATTACTGTGAGCATTTTGGTGGGTTGAATAATTCGGATTTTCCTCCATGTATATTTCCTATGTGTGTAGGCGTGCCCACGTGCACGGCGGAGGCCCTGGTCCAGATAAAAGTAGTCACTCAGGACCACCCAGTGTTCGAACAGCAGTGGTATGAGACTTGGATCCCGGAAGATGCTGCAATTCACTCAACGGCATTGGCACTTCAGGCTAATGCGAGGAATCCTATAATGTATTCCATTGAGGCTGGGAACGAATATGGGGAATTTGGGATCGATTTTCAAACGGGTGAGTCTCATGCTGTGAGTGCTATGCCATGTGGCAGCTGGTCCAGAAGAGTGCCATTCCGAAATGTACGAAATGTGCCGTTGGAGGAATATATATGTGTGTGTGCCTGTGTGCTTGTGCGTGTGTAACTGTGGGAAAGGGTCTGCTCCAACAGAGCAGCCCTACAGTATGAGTTCAATTTTTAATGGGATTTCATCGTTTATCTCAAAAGGTGTCCTCTACGTCAACTCTCCGCTGGACTACGAGTCTCAGACGAGCTACCGGCTCACAGTGAGAGCCACGGACTTGGTCACATCCTCCTGGTCCTCGGCAATGGTCTCCGTGTACATCCGAGATTCGAACGATATCCGCCCCAGATTTGAAAAGTCCACATATAGCATCCGGCTCACCGAGGGCTACATGCCTCCCGACGGGATTGTGGCTGTCGTGAGAGCTCACGATAACGACACCGGCTTGAATTCCATGCTCACATATGAGCTCGTAGCCAACGACTTCCCCATCCCGAAGGGGGCGACGAAGCAGAAGCGCGGCCTATCGGGTCTGGACAGTAGTGGTGCTGTTGTGGGGGACGAGTGGGACGACCGCCTGGACCTGCTTAATGATGCTGACGGGAGTCTAAACTCATCGCGTGATCCTAACAAGTACTTCCAACTCCGGCCTAATGATGGAACTCTGATTTTGAAGCAAGGGTTGGACTATGAGCGATTTCATCAGCTCCGCTTCTCCGTCGTCGTTCGTGACGCGGGGGTGCCTAGTTTGAGCTCCACGGCACGTGTCGTCGTGGATGGTAAGACCCCGTGCTGACGCGGACGAATTACCATTTCATTTGCCGGGGAACAATGTGAGTGGAGACCTGTAGTTGTTCTTGTTCTTTTTGTCATTCCTTTCCAGTCGTGGGGATCAATGACCAGAGTCCGATTTTCGAGAAAAGTTACTATGAGGCCCGAGTGTCGGAGGAAGCTCCGCGGGGTCATGTGGTGGCCAAAGTGACGGCCTACGACCCGGACGGAAATGCTCTCCTCTACTCCATGACGGGGCATACTGGGAGGAAGAATCCATTTACTATCAATGGGAAAACCGGTAGGTTCAAAGTGGGCAACTTGTTTAAATGATTGGATGAATATTTTTATTTCCATGTGGAACACCATGTCCATCACCTTTGCCGTCTCGCAGTGGGAATGAGCGTGTGGGCTCTGGTTCGCTCGTCAGTTAGGTGCACACGTGGTGGGCGTGTGCTGGTGTTTTCTGTCTAAATCGGTCTAGTAACGGCTGTCTGTGTATGGTAGCATTCCGCGAGGTTCGAAGCTCATTCCGGCTCGTGTTTCCCTTTGTAGGCTCTATTTCACTGGGAATTAATTGCATAATTTTACGTCATTATTATCGGTCTGCGTTAATGATTTATCTGCGTGATGTTTCAGGTGTGGTGGCAGTTTCCGGGCCGAGGATCTTGCTGGATGAGATGGAGTTTACTCTGAATATTTCAGTGACGGATGGGGTGTTCACATCAGTGACTCGACTCCATGTAAGTACCTTATACACGTTTTTTTCATCGTAATATTAATATCATCAGGATAATCATCGGATGAGTTTGTTCGTCACTGCCTCGGTCAGGGTAAAAAGTTTGGGTTTTCGAGACAAACTTGTCTTGAGGCGGTCGGTATTCGAACCATTGTTTGGACCTTTACGCGGCATTTACAATTTGGTTGGAGGAGGCATTCGGTATTTGAACAACTGCTTCTTCCCGCCATTTAAATTACGAGGCAGTTTTAGCTATTTACTGGTCGAGGCAGCAGCATGCTGAGATATTCTGAAATTAGGGGGGAATTAGGGATTGGAAAAACATGGGTGATCCTCGTTCCCAACCGCGGTATTTTCACGTGCAAACTCGAATTTTAGCGATTTTGTCGCTAAAGCATGTATTACTTTGGTCTCTCGATTTTTAATTGAAATTTGAGAGCTTGGAAGATAAGTTGGTTCATATTTCATGCTGCATCCCCTTCGAATACAATGTGGGCGGAGGAGGCCCTGCAACAAAGGCATTCCTATTGCTATAGATTCCCCCGAATTTATTGTGAAGCTCTGCAAGCCGGAGCATAGCAGGTAGTGTCGTAGCCCTGGTGCTCATCCATCCCACACGTATTCCCACGGCAACGGTCTGGCCACGTGTTTTGTGAGTGTTGGCACAGTTTGTTGTTTAGTTTCCAAATTTCGAGTGGAACAGGGAAGTAGGCCTGTGTGGAGGAGATCTCACAGTAGTGCGCCTCCAACAATGTGCCATTTATCGTTTGACCGTCGCCTGGGAAGGAGTGGGACTCGGATTTTCCTCCATAATTCTCATAATTTTCAAATAACTACGCAACCAGTACCAGGTGAGTTCCCCGTTGGGTTTTCCATCAGTTAATAGGAATCGGTGAGGGAGCAGTTTGCTCAAATTCTAGGCGGGCTTGATTTGATAGAAAATTTGATATTTTCTTTCGTAGTATTCGGGCTGTGAAGCTTTTCAGCCAGCAAAGAACTGAACCATGAAGTTGTGGCACATCTTTCTCGTTTTACTTGTTACCATTCTGGATCAGGCCGTTGTGAGGAGTCAGGATCCTGCACCAGATCAAGCATCTAGCCCTGGTGCGGACAATGGTTCAAGCACGATGGCTTCGGGGGGTGGGCCCGGCATGGGCGGAGGCATGTCCACCGGTGGCGGCGAAGAAACTAGTCCGGCGGACGGGGCCGAGTCGATGGTAGCAGCGCTCTGCATTGTGGGAACATGTGCCATCTTTTCCTCCATCCGAACATACTTGCTCAAAATATAATAATGCAACCATATATTGTGACGCTGAGTCAAAAGTTCAATCCTATATATGCAAAATTACAAAAGTTGTACGCGGTCATATTAGCTGGTGGACTAATAAATCTGTAATCTAGCATCCAACTTTGTTGTCAAACGAGAACTCTATAGAAGTAGTACTAGTAGTAGTAGTAGTCCATAGTCCACTGTTTGATGCATGTGATGTGGAGGATAGAGGAAGTCATAGTAGAAGTGGTGATTGAAGTTGTGACTTGTTGTGACGGAAGAAATTTCATTTTCCTCTTGTTTATACCATTGCTTTTGACTCCATGCCAACGTGAAGTGTAAACAACAATATTATGAACTACTCATAAACGATAACGTTTACTTGTTAGGAGGCAGAGAGTATGGAGGGGATATAAAGGTGTAGCCAAAAATAATAACATAAATAAATTGGAACAATTGTAATAAAAGGCGTGTGTGCCCTTGACACATGCGTCTCACATGGGGTGGAAGGCTACTTTCGTTTAAGTGACGGGATCAAATCGAAAATTCTACTCGCTGAGGTCTAGGAATTGGAAGCTCCCAGTTTTTCACGTGTCATTGTGAGCATCTAATACTGGGCAGTACATTCATCCCATCAATAACAATTTATGATGATAGTGGAACTGTGATTTGAATTTTGGCGGCGCCTTGTCATATCTCATTGTGACTGGTTGTTCCTTTATTTGTAAATTTTTGCAGATCTTTGTAGAGCCCAAAAATCACCATCCTCCATCCTTTGCGTCTCTCATTTATGAGGTGGGATGTCTGGAGAATTCCCCGGATGGTCATCTGATTGCGACGCTGGCTGCTGTGGATCCTGACAGATCAATTTTTGGCAAAGTGACGTACTTTCTGGCTGACGTGGACGAAGCGGGCCTCTTTATTATCCACCCAAACACTGGAGAGGTTCGACTATCATCTCCGACAGGCACCGCCTTGGATCGGGAACACAAAGAATCTCACACTTTGGAGATCGGTGCTCAAGATGGCGGAGGATGGCTGGGATTCACGAAACTTTCAGTCAAGGTAAAGTCAGAATTTCCCGTACGGTCTGAACTAGGTTGTAGTTGGAATTTTTAAAATATTTTACATGTCGACTTTTTTGACGTTTATCCACAGGTTGGAAATGTGAACGAGGTTGAACCGGCCTTCATTGTTGAGGAGTACAGGGTAACGATTCCGTTCGAGAAGTTGTGGTCGAAGAATCCGATTTTGCAGGTTGGATTAGCAAATATGAGCTTGATTCCGAGTTTTGCATGAATTAATTTCGTTTTGATGTTACTCGGTTACCTCCTTTGTTGATGGAGGCATTATGAATAGTAAGGGAATGTGATTTAAGTCCAACTGAGGATATTTGTGTCGAGTACATGTGAAATGAAATGTGAGACGGTTTGGTTAATTCAGGTCGTGGCTGTGGACCCGGACACTGAATTCGGAATACGATACTCAATCGTGGATCTGGTGGACTCGAGCAATTCGACGAATCGAAGAGATTCTAGCTACTTTGAAATAAATGGGGAAACGGGGGAGATACGGTGGAAAATTACCGAGGAAGATTTAGCTCAAGTTGCGAATGACAGGGTCGACTTCCAGTTCTGGGCAGTGGCAACGGATGAAGGGGGGCTGAACTCCCACATTTCCATCACGGTCGTCGTCATTCCAAATGGCCAGCCGACACCGGATATTCAACCACAGAATGCAACATTTTTCGTGAAAGAAGACACTCCTGTGGGATCCGTCGTGACCACTTTCCACGTCATGAACATTGAGCTTCCAAAGTTCCGCGTCGTCAGCTTCAATGACGAGCTTTTCCAAGTGGATGGGAGCGGAAACTTACTTGTGAAGGGAAGGCTGGATCAGGAATTGGAAGATAAACATTTGGTAAAATTTTAAACTTTAATTTAAAATGGTTTTGAGTGAGCATCGCAATGTAACGGTATTTTTCTGTGTCTCGGATGATGTATTAGGTCGTAGTATGGGCTGAGAGTGCGGATGGAATGAGTGTAGCCACCTCGCAAGTTACAATCCGTGTTCTCGACTCAAATGACAAGTAGGTTCATTTTATTGTTACAAAAAAAATATCCTAAATTTATCTCTATAGGTCATACTATCGTAAATTTTAAACTTTTTATAATTTTAATTTTTAATTGAATGTACAGCCCGCCGACTTTCAACGCTCAAGAATACACTGTCAAAGTGGCTGAAGATTTCCCGGAAGGATCTCTTGTATTCACGGGTAAGATGGGGAGAGTTCATCCTTGGTTGCACATTCTATCTCAGATTACATTTCAATCAAAATTACGACAGTTTTTTTAAAGCAAATGTGACTTGATGGGAAACTTAAAGCATTTTATACTGTTCCAATAGTGCATGCCGTCGATGCAGACAAAAGCCGGAACGTTAAACAACGCTACTCATTGGTTCCATCTGAAACTGGTTCTGAGAGCTACCACTTTTCAGTGAATCAAGATCATGGCTGGATAACTCTTGCGAATAAATTAGACTACGAGGTTTGAACTTGCTTAAACAGCAATGTGAATGTAGAATGGTGAATCCTTTTGTTTTCGTTATTCATACTTCTGATTTGGATTCTTTACAGACGAACACGGCGCATAAATTGCATGTCGTTGCTACGGATAGCGAGAAACCGTATCTGATGAGCACTGCAACTGTGATTGTCGAGGTCTTAAATGTGAATGACAACCCACATCAGGTATAGAAGTTTACCCTGTATTATTTGGTTCCATAATGGACGTAGCACTAATTCAGTCTTGTCGATTTTTCTAGTTTGACACTGGCCATTACTACGCATCAGGTAAGCAATCAATTTATATTAATTGTAGTCTTAACGAGCTCCTTAACTCCCAGTTCGTTACCGGGCAGGCCGGTAAATACTTTGATCTCCAGAAAGGTTCGGCTAAGTCACATGTTCTGCTTTTCTTTTTTAGTACAAGAAGACGCGGCTGAAGGGAGCGTTGTGGCAACAGTTCACGTGTCGGATTTGGACGAAACCGGAAGTAACGAGTCAACGATAATGAACAGCCGGAAAGCTTACTACATTGTTGGGGGAAATGAACTGGCGCACTTTAAAGTGAGAACTTAAAATCACCCTTTTAATTGCTAGGCAAAAGAGCCAATTTTGAGTTCGTTCGTATTTTGGAGTGTAAATAATGTGTCATATCGTACAAGTTTTTACAATGAAAATATATGTGTAAAACGTACAAATTGCAGATCAACGATCTCGGTGTCATTTCCGTCTGGCAACGTTTGGACGCAGAGCGCAACCAGGATTTCCAACTGCGCATCCTTGCTACGGATGGTGTATTCAGTGATTATGCCAACGTCTCCATAAACATCATTGATGTGAATGGTAGGTCATTGTCCCCCGTTCTCTGGCTCGATTCTGAAATTGTTGGAAATGGAAAAATAAATAAATGAATAAATGGCGCCGAATTACACCAAAAAATCTTACCGTGATGTAAATAAAAACTAAACCACTTTATCACTTCAATTTTCAGACAACTTGCCCATTTGCCCAGTACCTGAAAGTGAGGTCCAGCTGCTAGAATCCGTCAGTGTGGGTACCTACGTGACAACGATAGAAGCAGTTGATCTGGATATCGGTATGTGGCACCAACGACAAGATGGAATGTTGCTGGAAATGCTCTTCCAGTATCAATCTTAACTGTTATTTTGACCCTGCAGGTGGTTCAGTTCCTTCATTCTCCCTGTCCGGCAAGGGTGCGGACGACTTCCTTGTGGACAGCGAGACGGGCGTGCTGACGACGAGGAATACGCTGAATCGGGAATCCGCATTGCCTTTTTATTCATTGACCGTGCATGCTGCCGATAAGGAAGCTGGCTATGAATGCAGGAGCAACTTGATGGTCCTTTTAGAAGACGTCAATGACAATAAGCCCAAGTAAGATCCAATTTTTGTAGTGTGTTGCCCATGAACGAAATATAAGTGAGGAGTCGTAACGTTTCGCGGAAATACGCACAGATTCAGCGACGACCTGTATGTGGTCACGGTGAAGGAGGACGCTCTGATCGGAGCTGTCGTAGGCAAGGTTCACGCTGACGACCTGGATTATGGAGTCAATAGGCG
This sequence comes from Pseudobourletiella spinata, assembly GCA_009870155.1. NCBI lineage: Eukaryota > Metazoa > Arthropoda > Collembola > Symphypleona > Bourletiellidae > Pseudobourletiella > Pseudobourletiella spinata. The sequence continues at coordinate 9,693 of WJFA01001860.1, forward strand.
GGTTCGATATTTGTTGGAATCAGCCATTACAAGCCTTAATACTGTTGTGGATAACCAGTTTGCCGTGGATCCCCTCACTGGAGTCATCTCCCTTCTCCGTCCACTCGACCGAGAATTGGTTTCGAGCTACAATTTAACTATTACTGTAAGGGAAATATGTCAGTATATTTTAAATATTGTAAACAGTGTCAAGTGTATATGTGATGCTTTTGCAAGACTTTTTTACAGCCTCTTGAGCGCTAATGTTAAATTCAATTGACTCCCTTTAGGCTGTGGACGGAGGCGATCCGCCTCAATCCAATGTAGCGATAGTCTACGTTACTGTGTCGGACGTAAATGACAACCCACCCGAATTCTTCTCGACGTACTACTCTTCCACTATCTCAGAGGTATATACTCGTAAAAAGTATTTGTCAGTTTTTCTGTGCTGCTCCAGACCGGAAGTAATTGTACAAAATGAATATTCTGATGTATACTCTTGCTTTTGGTTATTCTTGCGGCAAAAGCATAGGGATTTGGTGGTGGTACATTCTGTAACTGTGGGATGCTAAACGTATGACTTGACCATTTCAGGTGGCCCCACCAATGACTGAGGTCACTAGGGTCATGGCAACGTCGAAGGACATCAATGAGAACGCGGAAATTACCTACAAAATCGTGGGTGGGAACGGCTATAACCATTTTGGGATCGATCCCAAATCCGGTGTGATTTTCGTGAATGCCACGCTGGACTATGAGAAGGTGCGGGAGTATGTGCTGGCCGTGAGGGCGCAGGATGGTGGTGAGCCACCACTCGCAGCCCAGTGCCTTGTAAATATCACGGTTCAGGACTACAACGACAATCCACCAGTTTTCTCCGGCACTTTCTCCGTCCAAGTCTCCGAAGATGCACAGAAGCATGCGTCAGTCATTCAGGTACTTGCTCATGCATCTCTTTCAGCAGATAATGTTGACCATTGCGGATCGACTTCTGCTGAGCTCTTACTCGCGGCTGCAGGTGCCACGGGTTGGGATGTGTACAAATTATGTACAAATGCGAGTGTCTCAACAAAATGCTGAAAGAATTGATCCGGAATACCGCCTGTCGGACGAGCTGGCCTTAAATAGTTTGTTTCATTTTGACGCAGGTTGTTGCCAATGATTTGGACAGTGGAGCGAATGCAGTTGTGAACTACGACATCATATCGGGTGATCGGCTCAAGCATTTTGCCATCGATTCTTCGTCTGGAGTCATATCCGTTGCCTCGGCCTTGGACCGCGAAATGGTAACACTTTATAAATTTTGCAATGGCCGGTTTTTCATTTCATTTGAAAGTCCTCTGGAAGCATTTTATGTGTAAAATGCGTTTTTTTTCAAATTCCAGATATCTCATTACACCCTGGAAGTACTAGCTTCAGACCAAGGGACGCCAGCACTGTCGTCCACTACCGTTGTCGAGGTTGAAGTGAATGATGTCAACGATAATCCTCCTGTATTTTTAAATCATCCTGAAAATCACTCCGCCATAGTCCAGGTACTTGTCCATGACACTTGCAGTCATAGCATCTTGACCTTGATCGTCGACTTTGTTGTGTATTGAAATCCTCCGTAATGATTCATTGCAGGAGGACCGGTCCATTGGTTTCACTATTTTCACCTTTTCCGTGAGTGATGCGGACTCCCCACCGAACTCGGGACCCTTCACTTGGGACCTGAGAGACTTGGAAGCGTCCGTAGGAGCACCCGTGCCTTTCACAGTGTCCGACATTGGAACATTGAACGTGGCTGGGAAGCTAAACTTCCAGCGGAAGAATGTGTACAAGTTGCAAGTACGTCCTAAACGGCCCCATCCACTTACCCTTATGTTAGACTGTATTTTCACCATTTTGTCTTTCTCCTCTATATCCACAGGTTCGAGTATTTGACAATGGAGATCCACCGCTGTACTCTGACATGAACTTCACGGTAAAAGTTGTTGACAAATCCCAATGGCCGCCGGTGGTTTCCTCTCTCACCGTCACGGCGATCACGGCCGATGATACTTATCCCGCGGGAATCCCACTGGGTGCAGTCCACGCCTCAGATTTCGATCCGTACGACACGCTGATTTACTCCCTGCTGGAGACCCAGTCCTCGTCCGTCTTTACAATTGACTCCCTCAACGGCACCATCAAGTCTCTGATTCCTCTGCGGGAGGGCACGTATGAGCTCGGGATCGGCGTTAGCGATGGCCGATGGACTGCACGCGGTGAAGCGTACATCAAAATCCTCACGCTATCCAGTTTGCTACCCGAACAACCAAGGTCCAGACTGTGGGATGGTGATGGGAGGCCTGATACTCTGCGGACTCAGTCGAGGAGCAAGAAAGATATGAACGCCTTCGGCGTACTTATGACACTCCGGGGACACAATCCTCAGAGTCTCCTGAACAGAATCTTCGGGCTTATCAGTGTGTTGAAGGAGGCGATGGGCGTGGAGGACCGAGGGGTTTCCCCATACGATGTTCTTGTGCTCAGCGTCCAATCTGGAACGGATAGCGGCTTGACGACTGCCACTGGGCTTGAATCACGGAATAAAAGAAGTGCACAAATCCCATCTGTGGACATTATCGTCGCCGTTCGGAAATCCAGCGACGGCACTTTCGTTCCACCAGCGGAGCTTGTGAAAAAGATCAGGTTCGCTCTGCCTCAAGTCGAGGCCGTGTTGCAAGGAAGACTGGTTCGACTCACACATGACATTTGTACGAAGGATTCCTGCGAACGGGGAGAGTAAGTGCGGACAAACTTACAAAGAAAAAAATTATGGAAATATTGAGAGATTTTATTTTTTTATTTATGGGAATTCATTTGTAGGTGTCACACATTGGTAGCATTCGAGGGGACGCAATCTTTGGTTTCAACGGAAACGTTAAGTTTGATCACTCCGAAACATCAACTGGAAACGCTCTGTACTTGTCCATTGGGTTACGGCGGTATGTTTTGAGTAGTACTTTTGTATATCTCTGACCCGAAAATTGTGGGTCACAATAGGAAATGGATTCGCGCGTAATGTTTATCGGTTGATTCCTCTGTGACGCAGGAACGAAATGTGAGAAGATTATTAATGCCTGTGCGCATTCCGAGTGCATGCCGGGCTATGTCTGCGTACCTGATTCCTCCGCCAAGGGATATGCCTGTTTGTGTCGCCGAACATATTGCTCGCCGGATGGGAGCAATTGTGAGGAGCAATGTACACAGCAGTCAGTGTCTTTCAGGTATTTTGATAATTTTCGGTAGTATTTATTTTTATCAGTGTTGGAGATGTGGATTGAAATTAATAACGAAATAAATAATTAATAATTTTTTAAAATTTAATATTCACGTGTTTTACAATTGCAGCGGGAATAGTTTTCTGGCTTACAACGTCGGACCCAGTTTGGAGCGAGAACTGAGCATTAGTTTGCGCATCAAGACTCTGTACACGTCGGGCACGCTTCTCCACTCGTATGGTCATTTCGACTATGCCCTCCTTGAGGTAAAAAAAACGTTGTTGGAAAACTTGTTGACCATCCAAAAGTAAATATTTAGATAGTTCTCATCCCGGAATTTTCCGAATTTTGCGCAGATAAAACAAGGACTCGTCCAGTTCTCATGGGATTTGGGAACTGGGAAGGAGGTGCTGACGGTGACTTCCATATCGGTGTCCGACAACCGCTGGCACAAAGTTCTTCTTCAGCTCCAGGGTAATTACGCCGTGCTGAGGGTGGATGAGAGGTCCACTCAGCGTCAAAAAAGTCAGGGTCCCGCCCGCAGCCTTCACACGGGCGGAATAGTTTACATCGGAGCCCGGATCATCGGCGTTCCGAGTGAGACCCTGGAGAACTTAATCCCAGCTCAAGGCTTCATCGGTTGCATGAAAGACCTCCGCTATGGCTACGTCTTTGAAAACTCATCGAACAATGTGAAGCGGGTAGGAAGTGACATGCACATGCAGGAGGTGAAGCACTATATTACACCTGGACTCAACCGCATAAGTACTGACCTCGACTTGAGCGAGGATGAGGAGGAGGAATATTTTGATCCGAATCCCAAGACGGCCAGAATGCCGCTGCTGCCCCTACATTCTTCGGATAAGGAGAAGTCTGGATCTCATTTAATCTGGTCTCGAAATATATCGTTTTCGTGCGAGAGACTTCCGCACATGGTGGAAGCCTGCCGATCTCAACCCTGTCTCAACGGCGGAACTTGCCTCGAAGATCGCACCGTGAGTGGCTACCGGTGTGAGTGCCCCTCCAGATTCCACGGACTCAACTGTGAGATAGATCTGGACCCGTGCTCGTCATCCCCATGCTTGAATGGTGGCAAGTGTGCCCCGACCACAGCTTCCCCAATCTCCTTTTCACCCTCCTTGGTGAGCGGCAGTGATCATCAGGACCCCCAGTTTTTCTGCCACTGTGTCGACGGGACTTTTGGCCTGAGATGTGAGCGGGGGCGGTGGTGCAAGAACACTGAGATGTACGGCGACAGTGATGTGTGTAACCGACGAGGTGACTGTGAGGACGGGCCGATCGGTCCGATTTGTTGGTGTGAGAAAGGCTACACGGGATCAACTTGTCAGCTGGATGTGAACGAGTGTGAGCGAGGGGATGCTTGCGGAGCGGGATCCACTTGTGTTAACTTCCAGGGTGGATTTAGGTGCCTCTGCCCCGCCAATGCCACTGGGTCGAGGTGCAATCGGGTCCTGACAACCCCATCGATCGTGGCCAGCGATTACCAAGAGCTCATCCTTATCGTCATTGGAGTATTCCTCCTCATAATCCTCCTCATCGTCTTCATCTTTGTGAGGCGCTGCTGCATCGCCCGCGAACGGAATGCCGCCTCCAATGCCATCCCATTGACCAGCTCGAATTTGAAAGACAAGGATAATCGTATCCCTATTGGACGAGACAATCGGGAGCAAGGGCTCCGAAATCGGGATTCAAAAATCTCCAACCTGGAGGTCCGGCCCGTCTCCGCAACATCAGACCTTTTCGGTGAACTCCGGAGCCCATTGGACCAAATTAAAAGCTACGGCTCGGCGGGGGACGATTTGGAAAAACCCACGTTCATCAACAATCTCATGAAGGGGAGCGTGGAGAAGAAGAAACCTGGGGCTGCCGGCTGGGAAACGAATCGCGATGATTATGCGAAAGTACAGAACTGTAAGTTAAAGTCCATTAATATGAGCCAATTAAATTAATTAGGTGGCAGTTATTTATCTATTATTTTTTATCATTTATTATTATATTTTATTACTTATTTTGTATTATATTATATTATTATCATGAGTATTTTTGTATTATTTATCATTTTGTATTATTATTATATTTTATTATTTTACTATTTATTTTAAATTATGTTATATTATTATTATAAGTATTTTTTTATTATTTATTATTTCATTAATTTTTTTTGTTCGTATAGATATGAAGGAAGAATTGAATTGGGCGCCCAAGCCGAACAAGCCTTGTTCTCCAATACCTGGAGGGACATTTTCTGGTAGGAACTCTTATTCCGGTTTTATTATGTGCATCAATCGATGAGTCATCAAAGAGCATGAATTGATCCATCGCTTTGTTACACGTTTATTTTAGGCTACCACTGGGATCACAGTGACCTCACACAACCTTCGAATATCTCCCCGATCCGAACCCTTCCGCCTCCGCCGGAAATCCCAGACACGATTTCTGTGGTATCTCATGAGTCAAACTCTGATGTGACGACGATAAACCTAGCCACGCTTCCACCGATAGATTCAGGGCGAGATATGGATACTCTGGTGGAGGATGATCTGGAGCAGAGTGAAAGGACCCCGTGGATTTCGGCGTTGGATGAGGGCACATCCTGCGACGACATCGCATCACCCTCCCACCACCGCGACGTGTTCCCCCCGTTGTTCCGTAATGTATCTGCGCAAGAAGAGATTGCGACTGACGTGGACTCACTCAAACCTCTAGTGATAAATAATCGCTACCGCAAAAAGACCTCCAACGACCACAAAGCTGGAAGTGATCTGAGTGAATTGACTGAAGATGAAATTAATGAAAATTCAAGTTTACTCCGATCTGAGGATGTTCAGGGTGACTCTGTAGTTGTCGTACCACGGGCGAAACAGGCTAACGATGTATACTTGAAGGCAAAGGGTGGAACTAGCCCGCGGTCAAACTCAGCAGCATCCATGCAGTCGTCATCCCCAACGTCTCAAAAGCTCCCTCCTCCAGCGTCGAACAATATTAGTTTTTCATCGGGCTCGGGTGGAAGCAGTCATGGGGGGAGCCGAAAGAATTATAGCAAGACAACGCATATAACTCAAGTGTGAATTTTTCTTAAACTCGCACGCGCTCTACGTATAAAGTTGTAACGAGCTGAAATCCCTTCTTGTCATGCAGTTTATAACTATTTTGTGGACCATAAGTGTTCTTCAACACGGAATTTCCATTGTGGTGCAGCTAGGGGGGGGAGAGTGCGCAAGTTGGATTATGATTGCGCTAAACTTGAAGGATTTATATATATATATATACATATACTGTCAGTTGCTCTCCCAGTGATTAAGTGTTTCGTTTGATTTGACGATGCATTGACTTGCGCATTGAAATTCTTAAATGTTGCCAAACGAGTTGTGTTGGCTCTATACGCAGTAATTTATTCATATGTAAAAGTATATATAATCTATGTCTATATGTAGGATAGATATTCTCTGAGAATGATGTTTTCACAAGTTTTACAAAACTATATCGATAATAAAGGACATTTGCTGGAAGTATTTGAAATCAACGTATCTGGAATTGAACCAATTTGTTCACGTAGTTGATGAAAATAAGTAATGGTAGTGTAAGGGCATTATTATGGCGATGGCAGTCGTGGGACCCAATATGCTTGTATAGAAGGCGAGATGGCATTCGTTTGGTATAACTGGGACTCGTGTTCTTAGGTGGAAAAACCACAATGAAGCTTATTGTCAGCAATGCTGGTGGCGTATTTTATGGGGCACAAACGGTGATAGAAATTAAAACAGTTCATCCATAAGTTGTAAATTAGCCCAACGTGAAACGAAACCAAGAATGATTAAACGATGACTCAAACTGAAGTAAGACGTGAATCCCGGGGCTATAAACCTGGCCTAGTTCCACGTGGTGCACGTCCCACATCTTCTATCGTAAACCCCGAAATAGTAGACTCGCGTAGTCGGACCTCAAGATCATTCGTATGGAAGTAGCGAATTACGGTATGCGGTGCACTAATATGGATGCTATATTTTTAGGAGTCAATCCTGAAGAAGCATCGAAGCTTCAGGGGGAAGATGATGACTTCCTCAGGAAAGTAAACATTGTCCCCATCCGTCCCTCCATCACTTGCTGTCGTCGTAAGTTGTACCCAGTTAGTTACTGTGTTTCTGTGTTGGGGTCAAATATTTTCATTTGGTAGTATTTGTTGTACAGATTTATGGTGTTATTTAATTATTAATTATTAATTAATTATTTTCTACTTGTAGAACTCAAGACAGTTCATCTCATTTTTCCCAACAATTTGTTCCAATATGAGAATGTTCCACCCGCACATGGGTTCCTCTCCAAGGTCACGGATCTAGTGGCTGTCAAAAGAATGCCGGATATGGATTTGATAGTGAGCTTTGGGTGGTTAAATTGCCATACCATTTGAACCCTGTATCCTGTACGCTACTCAAATAAATATGTGGAAATAAAACAATAGTTAATATTGTTTTGAATTTATATATAATCAATTCTGTCGAAAATGTTGTATCTCAGTCTCAGCTAGTTCTCCCACCCATTGAAGATGTAAGTAATCACGCTTCAGTCGCGCGGCAGCCCTTTCAGTAAACGTTATTTTCAGAGACGCTGCAACTCGAAACGTCAGTTATTTCTTTTCAAAGGCATGTGCTGTTATCATACTTCGTAAGAGCGTCTGGCCCATAACAGTAGTCGAAAATTTCTTCGATGCCGCAGCCATTAGAGGTGCCTGTCTGCGCCTTGGCTGGTACACATTTGGTCGCGCATTAGTCTATTTGCCTCATTCGCCGAGATTATTTCGCGAAGCATTTCTATTTCAACGGCCGACGATTTTAGCAGATGATGATGTACGTTTGTAGATGGGGTAGGAATAGCGAAACAAGATAATTCCCATGACTTCCACAGAAGTGGTCCAAGGAAGCCGCGTGTCTTTTCCTACCCTATGCCGAAGGTGGTTGATATAATGAATTTAATTAGTTAAATCAATTACCTTGCCCATGCCCTGATAATAGCTCCGCAAGTACTATTTGTATCGCTTAGGGTCCGGCTGCGGCTATTCCGACTAATCCTGTAAGATACCGCATTAGGCCTAATACGATTTTAGAATGTTAGTGGGACCTACGGTCGACAATGCGTTTTGTGAATTTTCCGGCCTTCAAACATGTGACATTTATATTAGTAACCCACTAAACTCGTGAGAGAGTAGAGCCGAAATCTAAGGAAGGAATTTTAGAACTGCTAGCAATTGAATTTCCGTTGCCTGACCCCACCAACTAAAACTTGGCGGAGACATTCATAGGTTCTTTTGCACAGAATTTTTATTCCTCGAGTTGTATCACCAGGAACATTGAAATTCCACCCTTACATCACATATTTTAAACATTCAAATACTGTCCCAAGCAGTTCTTCACCAGAACTTCGTACTCGGTGAAATTCAATTCTTTCCCATCGTATGGAACGTAACAACAGCCATGCGCAGGGTGGACCTTCCCAACAGTCACGGTCCCGTTGGTGATGACACGTCCAATGAAGTAGGTTTCTGAAATTCAGACAAACTTTGATAAGAGTTCCAACTTAAATTAATTCTCGTTCTAAGTATTATATTCCATCGCTGTGGAATAACTAAGGGTCGGAACAGATCGGATCCAACCAGATGATCCGCAGATCAGATGGATTCAGA
>WJFA01001861.1:0-18617 GCA_009870155.1 Pseudobourletiella spinata
ACACACACACACACACACACACACACACACACACACACACACACACAGGCTTGCTATTTCGGGACAAGCTTCCCGATCTGATTAAAAGTCCTCCAGAAGAGGAGTGATTTCGTGCGCCCTATGGAAATGAGATGCTGAAGACCCAGTCAATGCTCAATGGCTCTCATGCTGACATAGTAGTAATAGTGGTAGTAATAGTAGTAGTAGGAGTAGGAGTGAATAAGGAGCAGGCGGGATGGATTCAAGTTCAAGTCAGGATTTTCGCCATAAAAATGAGAGGAAAATTCGAACCGGATCACCCTCTGCTAGTTAGGCTCATAAACCACGCGGTTAATTATACTCGCGGACATAAAGGTTTAAAATGTGAGCGTATTCAATGTAAATTAAGAGGGGGAAATATTGAATGGACACTTTGAAGGAACCAGTTCGGTTGGGCACGCTCGTGCCCTCCTCTCCGTGTGAGAGTGGAGTGTGTGCGTCTGTGTGTTTAAATCCAACCTAATGAATTTTGAGATCATCATTTATAAATGTTGGTTGGTTTTTTTTCTATTTCCAATGGTCTGTCCGTACCCCAAGTCAGGACCATACTCGTTAAAAATCTACAACTACCACCACCACCACCACTGCCACTACTACTACAACTACTACTACCACTACCTACCAGCCAGCCTAATAGGGAGAGGGTCTTGGTGCATTAACTACAAGTTGAGAGATTCTATACTACATGGATCCCACTGTCCAACCATTCGCCAACCACACACCACACTACTACTACTACTACTACTATTATGCCCGCAGTTAGTCACTACAAGTTGTTTTTGTGAGTGAGTGAAAATTGAACTTTTTGGCACTTGGCAATAATCTATCAGGCGGACTTTAAGTTCTCGCTTGAGAGTCAAGCATCAGCCCCGATCCATAAATGCAAATTCATTAGAGCAATAAAAAAGGGTGTGACTGAGTCAGGACACTGAGCCTCGTGGAAAAAGACTTACGGTCCTTAAAATTCATAATATGACTTGTAACGAAACTATTACCTCCGTCTTTTAATGCTGGCAGCCAAGGGGGTAAAAAAATGGACAGGAGTTTTTCCGAACAAATTACAACTGTTCTATAGGACAACTAGTACCCCTGCCTGCCTCCATATCCCTGACATATAGCCTCATCTCCTCCATTTCTTCCCCCCCCCTCCTTCATCCCAACAGGCTCAATGGATATATGGTTTACTTGTTCAACTTTCATCATGAAAATTTTACACTCGCATCTGTCCGACCATTCATCCTCACATCATCGACTTGCAATGAAACTAATTGTCCCACATTAACTCCCCTACTCGTCCCCATGTCTTGTCTCCATTTGACTCGGCCAGAGCACAATAAAATCCTTTGGATGGGAAATAAGAGTGCCCTTGACTGCATCGCTGCAGGTACACTTCGCCAGTGTACGGAGGAAGAGGAATAACGTGGCGAACATGTTTTTGGGATCGTAAGAAAAAGTCATGAAAAATACTGGCCGCCGATATTATACGGAGTACACAAACAATGGGCATGAAAGGTAAAAAAAAATAACCCGATACTGCAGTATTTAACGGCTCTAAAGTTCCTTGTTTTGTAAATACGAGCGTCATTAACAGCGTGTCAATGACGAGAGGAGGGCAGGACTCAACTGATGTGATTAGACTCACAGAAATCTCCTCCAGAACTTCCTCCTCCTCCTCCTCAGCAGCATCATCATCATCCTTCCACACGGTAAAATTACATTACTTCAAACAGGCAGGTAACAAGAGTTGTTGTAGTTGAACATAAATTAATTTTATATGTATTTTCCTCTTCATTCCCCTGCAGTAAAAGTTTAAGGAATGTACTTGGGAGCGTTACTGTGTGCAGTTGTAAATTCGGCGCGAGGGTAAAAAACTAAGAAGGAATCCAAAAACTATACGGACATGCTACGATCTTCTTTTCCACGCCGCGTGTGCCCTCCGTGCCACCAAGTTATTAGTTGTTCTCATTTTCTTTTAACTTTAAAGTCATTCAAAACATTTGCCGGCTAACAAGGCTGGACGTGGCTTGATTTCTCAATCTAAGAAACCAAATGAATCCTCCCAATCCCACTCATTTTAATGATCACCTCTTAAAGTTTGCCACTCTCTCAACAGAGTTTTCCTCCCCCCGTGGCGAGCCGCACAGGGAAAAACCATTGAAACTAGATCCAACGTTTTAAGTCTACAATTGGGATAACAATTTTAACTGATGAATTTTGTCCAGGGCTCAAGTCTCCCAAAGTAAATAAAGCCTCACCAATTAAGTCCCAAGCAAATTAATTGTCACAAAATATACAGCGTGGAAAGTACCGAATGATCAGACGATACGCGGGGAAAAAACATTTTAAATATCAGTGTAGTGTAGTGGTAGCATCAGTGGGGACGAAGGATTATCACCGCATTACCATGAAAAAAAACTCATTTCTAATCCCATTTCCATTGCCATCTTCTACCAATTTTGGGAGAGCTACAGCAAACTTTTGCTCTATTGAATGTAACGGGGGGAAACTCGGAATCCTGTCCATGTGTACTACGGAGGAGAGGAGCAACTTTGAACTTTTGATACTCGTCCTCTCCTCCACGCCATCCCCGGCAGACAACAATTCGAGCAATAAAAATCCTGACAATTCAGGCACAGTCCCATCCACATCCTATCTACCCCTCACATTACCTTCAGATCGGACACTTAAACCTACAAATCATTATTTTCTCTCACTCAAACACGGCTTCACTTACAAACAGCAAGAAATACTGAGGGAACTTTCATTGTGGATTTATGCAAACAAATTGCTTTTTTCCATCCCGGCTCCTCTCCTCCTCCGTCAGAGAATATACACTATCGACATATTAATTCATGCAAGCCCACTATTTTTTTTGTACACAATGTAATAATAAATTACGCCAGGACAACCACAACTCAGCACTTCAATTTCCAGCAACAACAACCACCACTACCACCACCAACCAAAGCAATGAGGCACACTGGGTCCAGTACACGCTTATGTTAATCAGCCTTACCGAGGAAAAGTATATCTTTTGCTCATCGGTGCAGCGAGAGTTTTCAGAAAAATAGCATGTCCCTCACGAACAGGATGCAGCAGCATGCTCAATGCGTCCAGCACCCTTAGAGTTGCCGTGAAATAAACAGGCAAGGGATCAGCAGTACTTCAACAAAAAAAATATCTTCCCTCTTCCACACTCACACATTGGCACACAAACTTACGTGCACACGCGGGCACACACAGACACATCCCCTTCCCAGTCCAAAGAGCCATCCATCAGGTAATTACCAAAGAACGCTCAGCCCGCAAAATTTATTCAAATTCCCTCGCGTCACATACAGTTGGAAATTATTTGTTTTCCGAGTCAGTCACTCAAAAAATAGTTTCCTACATGCTCAAGCTAATTAACAACACTCCCCTCACACACTCGGCAGTGGAACGGACCAACTTCTCTCGTGTCAACTCTTGAGCATAATAACTCTTTGAGCAACTGCCTGCCTGCCTGCCTGCCATCCTACATGCTCAAGCTAATTAACAACACTCCCCTCACACACTCGGCAGTGGAACGGACCAACTTCTCTCGTGTCAACTCTTGAGCATAATAACTCTTTGAGCAACTGCCTGCGTGCCTGCCTGCCTGAGTGGGAGAACCATTTAGTCCTAAACAAGAGGGTTTCAGCGGGAACTGCATGTAGATGTAGAAAAAAAGGATCGATTTTAATAAAGCTAGTTACAGAATATGCACGCTGCACGGAGGGGACAGAGGATGGCATATGGGTACGGTCGGTACAACAATTAAACGACCGCGGAGGTCGTCCGATTCAATAGCGATGTCTACACTCAATCCACTTTTTGAACCCTTGGGAAATGTTTCATTCAGTAGCTTTCACTTCCTCCTCTCCCGCCTGCACCCCGTCGTGGTGGGTGGAAAGGAGGAATAAGTGAGTGGGAATCTCCACAACAGTTCATCACCCCATGCCCCTTCCTATACCCAACCGCCCCTTCACCCTTACGTATACATGATACATGTAATCGGACATGACACAAACCCAAATCTGTGAGCTAAAACACAAAGCGGGCTCAAATCTAAAGCGGGAAGCCCCGAATTTTTGGGAAAGATTATCCACAATTTTAATAGTGGCCCACGCACTACCACGGATCTGTACGGTACATGAGGATTTTTATGCAAACATTTTTTCTAATTCAATTTTCCCTCCTCCATCCAGGAATTTTTTCCACTCTCAACCAGAGACGTCCTCCTCAACTGACTGGGGAAGAACAGGGGCCTGAACACATATTCTTACCGTCGTTTCCACCACATAGGAACTATATATATGTATACATATATAAATATATGCTATCATGATGAAGACCTCAGCTCCTGGGCTCATGAGATAGAAGCTACTGAAAGCATTTCAGAAATGTCAGTCAATAAAATTGGCTCCGCACAGGGCCCGCTCAACTGAATAACGAATTTAAGAGAGAGGTATCTCCCGCTTTTCAAACTATTCTTCCCGTCAGCGCCGCCCTATTCCCGTATACCTCACATTACGTGTGCGTTCCCATATAAAACTCCACGGCATCCTCATCTTCTGCATTAATCTCCAACGACCTCCCCGCATGCACGCACACACACACATGCACACACGCACACACACACATGCACACACACACACACACATGTACACAAAGATTATTACCATACCCAAAAATTCTCATTGGTTACCCTTTAAGGAGGCTTTGGGAGGGATACCTTAAATACATACATCTATGTGGAGAGACTTGGAAAAATCCAAAGGAAAAATGCTATCAATTAGGGTAGAAATCAACACGGGTTCTCACTCCCTCCTATCTCCACACAAATTATTGATTTTCCCAGTTAAATTCTTTCAGCTCCCCCGTCCTCCCCCTCATCATCCCAAGAACTTTATTACTTCTTCCACTTTATTACGTAACCAGGATGAAGTTGTCCACAGAGTTGTACGGTGATGTGTATGCCTGTGTGAAGATGTGTGTGTGTGTGTGTGTGGATCAACCCACTATCATCACCTACACAATCCCATTACACACACACACACACACACACACACACACACACACCTAGGCCCACCATATACCCTCAAATTCATAGAGCCCTACGGCGGAAAGGATTGTCACAGAGAATACAAGCGTCAATTCCGCAACAATTATCCTGCTCCTTGTCATGTATAATGTCCCCTCTAATGGCCTGCTATAATTCTTCTTTGGTCATTAAGTGGAGGTGTAAGTGGTCACATTACAGATTATCAGAGAGAGAGAGAGAGAGAGAGAGAGAAAGAAAGAGAGCATTTGGCGGGTGAAAAAAGATGGAGACATGTAGACTATCATTCCCCATCATTTGGCATCCCAACAGCTCTCGCCAGTCAGGGACACACACACACACATAGACGCTAATGCGCCCCTATTCATTACCGACGACGAGTTGAATTTTACATATTGAGAAAGCGGAGCGAGATATGGACAGGGACGTACGGAGAATCTGGAAAAAATGGAGTGAACATATATATCAACTTACTTTTTAACAAAGGAATATCTGCCGTGATGTAAGTGGTTGCATTCTCCTCCACGTTGTTCTGTAAGATAGAAAAAAATAATCATAATAATAATAATATCATCATCATCATTGCACACTACACACTCCATATAGCATGCAATATAGTTGGGAGGTTGGGGGGATAACTTCGAAAAAATTAATTATAACAAAACGGCGTCAACCCTCACATCATCATCACATCGTCGTCGTCATCATCATCATCATCATCAACATCACCAAACTCCACGGAAGTACGAGGGAGCACTCATCTATCTCCAATGCATGTGCATACAGTAGTGAGACATGGTAAAAATGATGATGGTCCTCATCATCATCGTGATGAGCATGATGAGTCCATGTGGGCAAAAATCCGCCGTCACTTCCCTCCAGCAACAACACTCTCTCTCCCTCTTTCCACTCATTTCCGCAGTGAACCACACGACCGAAGCTACAAGATTTGTGCACAATTAGTGACTCAAACTGGGGAGAATCACGTCTTGGAAACTCCAAACTCCAGTCTCGGCTCGCCCACCCGCACTGTAGTATCACCACCGCAAACGTTATAAAATGACCGAGGAATACCTCGGAGGATCCACATGACTAACGTCATCCCCTAACTCATCCCCGGGCTCAATACATATGTGTACATCTTTTGAAAATCATTGAGACATTTGGGTACAAATTTATATTACTTTATGATTACTTTTACAACGCCTCTCAATTGCTCTCCCATAAATAATTTGGCACGGGGGGAACGGGCTGGGAATTGGCTGGACCCTAATTCCTAGCATCTAATCCTTCAGCATATAAATATAACTCTCTCTTCCCATTTGTGGACACAGGGAGCTCCCTGCATGCTTCCAACCCATTATTATAAACGACTCGGATCCTCCCTTAGAAGTGCTTGACTTGAGAGCGTGTGCGGACGTCCATACGGACAATCAAAGTGTCATAAAGTGAGCAAACTCACATTATAGAAGAAGAACAATAATAAATAGTCATCCCATTCCAGAGAGTTAGCTGGCATGACTGCCTGGCCCGACCATTGCCGCATTGCCGCAACACTACGAGCAAGTCCAAGGAGCAAAAGTCAAAAGCCTACGCCATTTATGACTACAAGCGGGCGGGATTTGTACTCGCAAACGGCGGAATCTTGAGCAATTCCGTGTTCCCAGTGGACTCACTCCGTTGAATTGCTATTGCTCCGCACAGGCGGATGCAGGCAGTTGCATACGCCAACGGTCGTTATGGCAAAGCAGATGAGAAGTCAGAGTTAAATCCACATTCCGCTCCAAATTATACTCGTTCCTTCATCATCTTCATGACGGGATGATGGCGGCAATGAGAGGGGACTCTCTGTCTGAATTGTAATTTGATTTCCCTACTTTTACACACAGAGAAACTTGGAGGCTCCTCTCCGTAGTAACTGCCCGAGATGAGGCCTGCGGCGTTGAAAGTGTCACGAACCCTCATGTGTGGACGAGCTGAAGCAGCAGCAGCACCAGCAGCACCAGCTATCCTCACATGCGTAAAACAATTGACCTAGGCGATGAGGCAAAAATAACTATCAAGTTTTAACAAGTTATCTGGGCATGGGACATTGTGAGCGTAAGCCGTTGGACGTGATGCAGCCTAGTACGTGACTGCGCGGCGGTATTTGGTGGGAGCACGAGGCTGACAGACTCTGTACCTCCCTACCTGCCTGTACAACCCTGTGCCTCAGAGCTGTGTGGCACTTAAACGAGTTTATACACATTATGCTCACTTTGCTGGTGGCAACAACTTCTCTCTTTCTTACATTACCCTGGTTTGCACCACTTCTGACTGGTGGAGAAGACGGACCCTACCTTCGTTGTCCCCCACTGTCTACAGGATAAGGTTTGTGAAGAACCATGAACCGTACTCGAGCCGCCGTATGCGCCGGCACATGCGACCTGACATGGAAAAACAACATGCTCCGACCATTAGTTAACGAATCTGTATGAATTTTAGCACCCGAATACTAATGGTTTGGGGTGATATTTAGGAAAAATTCCGAGCTTTTCTGACACTCGAAGAAAGAGAGTAGTAATTCCTCTGGGCATTTGGAGTCTCTCTGCTCCCCGACATGTGCGGGGTGGATAGGAGCGCTCCTTCATTGTACTCCGTGCGTATCTGTATGCATTGCGGTTATGTGGAAACCCCAACTGACACTTGCCATCCCGCACGTAACTCCTACCCCACGACTGTTTCAGGGCATCCAGTCCGTTGTCTCTCTCTCTCTCTTATTGCCTTGATCCCAATTTGAATGATCCATGGAAAGACACTACACTACACACACACACACACACACACACACACACACCAGCTTACATCCACATACATACCTACACACCACATCATCATTTTCAATTCTCGTTTTTTCCCATTTGTCAGGCACGACCCTTGTCTTTGTGTGCGTGGAAAGTGTGTGTGTGGACTGCCGAGTTTTATATGACAAACTCTGTAATAGGACGGACTGGTGGTACATGAACCCTAAATTATTTCCATCATCATCAAACTCCCTGCCATTTCCACGGAGGACAGGGGCGCGTGTAGTACTACACACACATGCACATCCAAACATCCTCTAATGCTCAAACACTAATCGGCCAGGTTCAGCGGAGTCAAGTCAAAATATCACGTTTCCCACTCGCCCGGCCTACAGTCCATAACTTGGCCCATCCCAATCAAAGGTACAACCTCCAATGTGTGGCTGACTGACTGAGCGGAGTGAGCGCGAACGTATAATCTCCCCGGCGTACCATGTAATTTTCCAGCAAGGACAAAATCAGATTCACTCACTCACTCATTCCATTCCCTCCTCCTCCTCCGTCATCTCAAGAGACGTCCGCGCGGAACGTACTCCAGGGTGGGAGTCAAAAGTGTACGGAAGAAAACTATTGGGCAAAATACGTTGACCGGAAGTCAGAGACGCAGTGGGGGATTGTGCGAGAGAGATTTTCTTTGCGGAGAGGTGAAGTGTGATATGATATGATAGATAGGCATACGGTTTGAGGGGCTCAAATCTATCAACCTCAGTCAGTCAGTTGATTTTCAGTGACGGAGCCTGTGCTGTGATCGCAGCATACCAATAATGCATAGGCAGATAGATGGGAAAGACCCTGTGGATTTGGCTAGGGAAAAAAACGGGGGTGTATTAACAATTAGTGGTTTCCACCCTGATTATAGGCAATCTCTGCTGTGCCCCTGTGCACCGAGTTGTACATGAGAGCTCAACGTTTGGAATTACCAGACCTGCTCCACAATAACAACAGATAATGGTCGTGAGATGACAGGATGATCGATTTCTGACTTTTGATCTCGAAAAAAAAAAATCCACATGCAACTTTTTCACTCCAGCGGAATATAATTCACCAGTAGAGCAGAGACTCTGTCTCTCTGTCTCTATCTCTCTCTCCACTCTCTCTCACTCTGATCTTCTTGACTCGGTTGAAAATTTTTTGGAGTATCGAAAATATGAATTGGGGAATATTGGGGGGATGATATGATATGGAAATAAGAGGTGCGTTCATACATAGAGGAGACCCACCTGTCCGTCGTCCATGGTTATGGCATTGTGAATGACGAGGGAGTCTTGACCGTCGATGGATACATGACCTGCCGGCACCAAGACGTCCGCCCTCCGTATCGTGTACTCTCTACGATTTGACTCGTAGAACCCGGCTGCAGAGGCGGCGGCGTGCATATTCGATGCTGCTGAGACGTGAATGCTTTCTCCATCGCTTCGTCTTATCACTTCGTGAGGTGAGCGTTGAGCTGCTAACTGATGACCCTAGCAATAAATTGTTTATTAGGTGTGAAACAATAGCGACAACAGCGTAAACTACACACACACATACACACAAACACACAAGATCCACATAGACACATCCATTCATCCAGAACATATCCTCCTCCATCTCGGCGCACAATGTACAATTGGGGGGAATCCATCGGGAATGCAGTCGTGATGGATCGAGTCATCCACTCGAGCAAATAATAACAACAGGCTTTACCGTATAAATTACTGTGTAAATTACACAAATTAAATTTAACTTTTTCTCTCTTACAAATCCTCATTTTGAGATATTGTGAATTTACAAGGATAGGCTAGGGGGAAAGCGGAGTGGCAACATTATTCACAAAATTACAACTCAAATTAGAAAACAATTTTCAAAAAAAAAATCTACTTGTTTCCTCACTTGGTAATGCTGTTGATGTAAGGAGTTGAGCTGGGAGTATGGGTCACTCCCAGCCGCGGTGAGATGGGCCGCAGCATGGAAGTCTATTTGTTGCTGCGTTGTAGGAAACGGTGGTGGAAAGTAAGGTGGTTGGAAGTCTGTCGTTGGCGTCATCCGCGGTGCTGATGTGAATGATGCACTCCCACCCGAAGCTGCCGATCCTATTGTTGTTATGGCACCTAAAGACCCACCGTGGCTGCTCACCCGCTCCTGTTCACACACAAAGTCAAAATCAGTCCCCATTAAGCAACACTCATAAACTCTCTCCGAGTCTGCAGTTTTCAACGACACAG
This sequence comes from Pseudobourletiella spinata, assembly GCA_009870155.1. NCBI lineage: Eukaryota > Metazoa > Arthropoda > Collembola > Symphypleona > Bourletiellidae > Pseudobourletiella > Pseudobourletiella spinata. The sequence goes on from WJFA01001861.1 coordinate 10,167, forward strand.
TATCCTTTAGCTAACTCCTATAGCCAAGCAATAACTCTCAAACCACGGGGTCGGGTCTACCACACTGGAAGTATGGAGGTTCCTCTCAGTAGCATTGCTCCTCCCCCAAAATTTTTATCTCCAAATTTCCCGCCCCACCCCCAAAATATTTCAATGATGTTCAATCCTCTCGTGGAAGTCCTACAAGGGATCCTCCAAAAAACTCATCAAACACACAAACTATGATGGAACGGAACGGAGGCTCCAAAAAACTGGGAAATTCAATGCCGGAAAAGATGTAATCACCGTCAAGTACTGCGGGAAACACTCATCCGTGCATTTCATTGTTTAAAGGGGTTCCAACGGAGATGTGTGTATTGGTGGACACTGTACCGCACCGTTCAACCCACTGTTCAACCGGAGGAAATCTTATCAATTACAAGAGGAATCCACCCGCGACAACTGTTTCACAATTTTACACAATATTTAAGTCCCTCATGGGAAATCCCAGAATGTCACTCATATATAACACCTGAAGACACACTCAAAAGTTCATGTTCGACCCAAACACATAGCCAACCAGCCGTCGTCACTCCGCACACATGTACAATCAGTTGGCCGCCAATTCAGTCCTACCACCTCTCCTCACAGACGGAGACAGAGACTCACCCCTCCACACTGTCATTTTCATTACTGTCACCGAGTCGGACAAACCAGATGATGTCGCCCTATTTTCTACCATGCTCCGTCCCGGCCAGTCCCCCACTATACAGTGTTACAATAATGAGACACTCGATCCGTGCCCGGAAGATAGAACGTCCGCCGCCGCCGTCGCCGTCACCGCCGCCACCGCACCGCTCCACTCCTCCAGACCCTCCCGTCCTCCCCGCTCCTTACACAATCGTAATAACTGTGGTGAGAGGGGCGATTATTTGAAAATTGAGCGGTTGAACAGCACATTCTTCCACTCCGTCCGTCGCCACATCAAGGTGCAGTGATCACAATACTGAAGACAGAAGGATCTCAATGGGGATTTTTCCCCAACAAACGGAAAACCGACCGACCCAACAAATGCACACACATACAAACACACACACACACACTATCAAGGCGCACCACTCAAACTCTCCGGTCAAAGTGGAGAGTACCGCACTGGGTAAGGAGGGAACAGCGACTATGAGGAGGACTCAAGTGCCTGCGAGGAAGTCCCCTGTGAACGGGCGCACTCGGACCACAACGTGCAAGTGCTATGGGCAGAGCCAGATGAGCCAGTGGAGAGTGCATGTGTGCGTGCGTGAGCCCGTGTGTGCTGCTGTGTCCGTCCCTCTCCCTCTGTGTCTCTCATGTAGGAAACGTTGGAGCCAACTGAGATTTTTTGGATGGAAACATCTCAGCTATATCGAACTGTATAATATGATGATGAATATACTCCGCACTCTCACTCCCTCCCGAAACTGTTGCTTCGGGATATTCATGCCCCGAAAATCATTGCCCCCTTCTGTTACATCACTCACTACAGGCTCACAACTGCAAACAATACCTTGGAGTAGTAGTAGTAGTAGTGGTGGTAGCAGTAGTGGTGGGGTAGTATGGTAGTAGTGGCCGAGGTATACAAGTGGTGGACGGGGTAGAGTTTTACATGTACTGCATATACATAGGCACACTCGCACCCAAGTACTCCCATCTCCCTACCTCCCCACTCTTCCCAGTCAGTTCACAGATGGAAGGCCGAGGGTGAGGTAGTAAGTAGTAGTAGTAGTAGTAAGTTGTAGCAGCCGCAGTAGTCGTAGTACATGAGCATCAATACAAGAAACCAATCTGCCGGCGGCGATGATAGGAAAGACACAGTAATAATAATAATAATAATAATAATAATAATAATAATAATAACAACAATAATAGCAAATCCTCTCCTGGTCTGCATAATTAAGACCCCCAAACACTAGCTTCGATCTTCACTATACTCCTCACACCGTCACCCCTGTCATCTCCGCTCTAAACTTGGCAATAATGAGAGCCGGCTAAATTTGGCTCCATAAATGAGAAGAGGCCCTGCCCCGGTGACTTCACATTCCAGTTTATAAATGTCATAATTAAAAGGACGGAATGCACTTAACTGTAACCCCCCATTCTCACTTGAGTGTGAATCACTCATTCAGCCTAGGATTAGCTCTACACTCCTATCGGGGATAACTCTGGAGCTGTTCAAGGCGCCCCTGCTCACACATCATCTTAGCCCCATGGTCTAGTCTGGAGGAAAATGTTTTAGGCCCTGTCTGCTGCTTGGGTCGGCAGTGTAATACACATACACAGGGCGACATGGGGGATGACGACGCCTGGCCTAACACATACACACACACACACGCACACACACACACACACACACCCACTCCGAGCTCTCATTGGACAGGGGGTGGGACAGTCTGAGAAATCTTACAAGTGTTAACTTAATTTGGCTACAATTTCCCCCTGTTTGCCATCTAACGAGATGATTTAATAAGCATGATTGCTAATTTACCAGTCTGCTTAAATCCTAATGGACCATTTGCGAGTTGGAGGGTCGGCTACGTCACTTGACGGCTGCGGCAGGACCCGCGTACTGTGCACGGTGTCATCCGCCCCCGCCCCCCACCTCCACCCCAACGATCGGCAATTTTACAAATTAGTCTCACGCAGTGCTCCTTCCGCATCTGGAGTTGATGGATCAGGGAGAAATGTAGTATAGTAATCTTTGAACTCAATTCGTCCGACCCCGTGTGCGCTATCCCAAGCGCATAAAACCAGACGGGCTACCACACACACATACACACACACACACCGACGCACCACGTTACCACATCGTTTGGGCTAATGCTAGTGCTCCACTGCGCTTCTCCAAATCCTCCTGAAACCATATACTTACACACACAAACCTCAAGGAATTTTTGACGGGAATTGGAAAGACTTGTCCACATGGAAATTCTCTAGCCGGTCTCAAGAGAGTAAAGTATAATAATTCTGATGATGGAGGAAATTCACTAATGCGGATTAGCATTCATAAGGTGCAATTACTATTTCTTGTTCATTTGGAATAATGAAGCTCTAATTGCTCATGCCTGGACACGGGGTCCACATATGAGGGAGGGCTTATCACACATGGGGGAAGTTGAAGGACGATCACACCGCCCCATCCTCATCATCATGACCATGATGTCGTAATTATTGTGTAATTATAAAATTGCGTTAGTGACAACGTCCAGGAAGATGATAAGAAGAGAGAGAGAGAGAGAGAGAGGATGGGAGAGAGTTGGAGAGTTTTTCAAAAAAATACTCGAGTCTCTCAACTGACCAAGGTGACGTCGTCATGGCTCAGCATATCTGCTTGAGTGCGTGTGTGTGTGTGTGTGTGTGTATGTGTGCATATTTTTCCATACGTGATGATGAAATGACGCGTTAATCGGGCGGAAAATGAAGTGAATTCATGCGGATGGCTGGGTGTGGGTTCTCCTACTCTCCTATCAGGATACGGAGAGGGGCAATTAAAAAATTCCAACAAATATGATTGGGGGGATTTCTTCAAGACAGCGCCATTCTCCCCTCTATTCACCACCGTCCCTTCTTCTTCTCACGGATCTGGAATACTTTTTTATTTGAGAAAAAAAAAACTCTGTAGAAGGGGTAAATAGAACGGAAGAAATGAAGCACACGTACAGAGGAGATCTGCTCGGTTCCTTATCCAAACTTGTATCCCTCCTCGTCAATTCTGGTCCACACGCCGGGCGTTCGTGTTGGGTGAATACTGTGTGAGCGGGAGGACTATAGATTGCTCCACAACATGGAGATTTTTAACGCCACTCCTCCATTCACGACTTTGGGAGAGAAGAGGAACTCTTGAAGTGAAACAAGCTGGAATTATGACCCCGTCCGTAGGAACTTACTCACTCACTCACACGTACCCACACACGTAACTCACATGTGGTAGCCGTATATGCGGTAGTAGAAGTATTAGTATCAGTAGTAGTAGTAGTAGTAGTAGTAGTTGTTGTGTCCACTTCTCCTCCTGCACCTACAAGGCTACTGACGACTAACTGGGATAGACCCGTCAACCAGCCCCATGGAACTCCTCTACTCACTTTTCATGATATGTGGTCGTAGTGGTGATGATTACTCACTCATATTTCTTGGGCAAATGTTAAGGTTGAGATTGGAGGGCAGAGCTGCGTTTCCTTTCCCACTCTGACTGAGTGAGCTGTGAGAGACGACGGGGTTGGGGACTATACGTGATCGAATCTCGGCCGAGTCTAAAGGGACAATCAGAGAGCCAATATCTAAATGGGATAATATCTCCAACAGCTCTGATCTAGTACAGATGAAGGGATGAAGAAAAGTATAGAGGGGAAGATGGACGTGAGAAGGGAAGGGACATTTGCAACACGGATCAGGTGTTTACTGCGAGCAAATAACGAGTTTTCCCTCCACACACACACACACACACACACACACACACAAACATACACACATCCCGTGCATAGCTGCCGTCACGGGTTACCCCCTTTGTTTTACTTATTACTATTAGTACAATTTTCCTCATTTTTTTCCCGAGGATATATAGCTGGAACCGTGTATGGTTAGCATTGCGCATGCATGTTTGTAGGATGACCTACCTGCGCTGGAGCTGGAGTGTGTGTGTGCAAGCTAATGCGCATTGGCTTGTGAGTACGTTGAGGAGCTTGAGTGCGGAGTGGTATGCGTGCATGAATAGTAGCATGTTCATGTGTAATGCATGTGTATGTGTATGTGTGTGTGTGTGTGTGTGTGTGTGTGTGTGCTTGAATATATGTAGCATTATCTGTAGATGGAACGGTGTGACTGTATGCATGTCAATGTGTTTCATTGTTGGACTTGTGTGCCCCCGTATGCATGTGAATGAGAGTGTGGATTACCTGAATGGTGGTGTGGATGCAGGCCTGTGTGTGTATGTGTGTGTGCATGTGTGGGTGTGCCCGTGGATTTTTCTATACGTTTGCACTCCATCAAATAGCGAATGGAATGGTTTCGGAACAGGAGTTAGCTCTTTAATTACAACCTCCCCCTCCAATTATTTTATCTGACAACCAATTTTTTCCCCTGGCCCCTACCCTGCCCTGCTCCCTGTCATGACAGCAGTAGTGGGGATGGACTCGTATGGGAAGAATATGTCCTGGAAATTTTCATGCATTGCATGCCACCAAAGACAAAATTTTAATCACGTAAACGCTGAAAAGTGTGACTTTTGCCCACTAACCGGCACGGATGACAGCTAAGCTAAGGCACGAGAGACACGAGGAGATGACAGCTGGAAATCCGGCTGACAAGCACAACAACAGCGCAGGCCCACCACGCAAACTGACTGAGAGTGAGAGCCTTGGCAATTTCTGATTTGGAAATTAATCCAACATTATCATTTCTTTTTTGCATGTGCCACGGCGAGTGTGCATAGCTGGAAATTTGCAGGTTCTGACAATGACAACCATAGAACTATTCCTTTTTACGGGAGAACATGGAGGAGCCATTACATTAAATGACTACTAAACTAACCACTTCACTAATCCCACCATGCCTACTCAGGCCTTCCTCGCTTACCCATGCACTGTGAGGTATTTTAGATTTAGTTAAATAGGTTGCATTTCCACTGTTATGAGTACAGGTTTCCTTTGGGTGGAATTTATTTATTAAAAATTCAAAACAAAAAATAAAAAATTCCTCAATGGCCAATCAAAACGTCATCCCTGCCTTAAAAATGGTGGCACGAAAGACAGTTGACTGAGGGTGGAAGAGTGACAAATTGTCAAAGGATACTCATGAAATACACCCATTCAACTTGAGCCACAAATCCTGCCAAGTATGCACCACAGGCTACAGTGTGGAGAGCAGGGAGACCAGTCGGTTAATATTTCAGGTTTTCAATCACGTCTGGGATGATGCCAGTCACAAGAGCGTTGCAGTTTTTACATTGCCATGTGGATGTGTGTGTGTGTGTGTGTGTGCGCGCGCACGTGTTTGCATGTATGCACATGCAAATGTGCGTGCACCTGTGTGTACATGTAAATGTGCGTATACATACGCCTGTGTGTCCGTGTTAATGCGTTCACATGTAAGCTTGTGCATGCATAAGCATATGTGTGTATGCTCGCCCATGGTTGTGTCCGTATGAGGGCATCACCGTACCGCTCCGCAGGACAGGGCCCGTGGATGCACATTAAGCATGAGGTATATGACAGCGGTATGCACAGTACTTAGGACACGAACTTTTCGACAGTCCAAGTGGGCTCTCTAAGACTCACGTAACTCACACAAAGTACACGGACCTCTCCACTACTACCTGTAGTACTGTACTTCATGTCATTGCTATTATTATCCTCACAGTACAATGTCCCGCAATGACGAGCATGATCCTGGAGAGCAAATGGATAGTCATGATATAAATGGGTGTTGTTACAATCATATAAGAATCTATCGAGCAAGTCCTCAAGCACACCGTGGGGTGATGGGTATAGGCAACGACCACTACCCTCGTACAACTGGTCGGACGACGAGGACTCGGTTCACATCAAAGTAGCTCCAAGGAGGAAATAAATAGTTTTTGGTTAAAAATGCAGGATATTTAGCCGTAGGGCTGACGGCAGACGCGAAAATGGTCGATACAATGATTCCTTGCCTAGAGCCAACTGGGATACCCCAAAACATCCTCTCTCTCTCTCCCTCTTACACACACCAGCACATCCACACTACACACTCTAGAACTTTTTATCACGTGTGACCTCTGCGTGGCCTAAGGCCTTCCCATGCTCAAATGCATGGAAATGTGATGCAGCACAGTATATTTTAAGATCTCCACACATATATACACACACACACTCCACTACCAGTTCTGGATACACACTCTCCCACTGTATGGGATCCCCTCAGCACGCATATATGGAAGCTACTGTTCACGCTTCACAAACCCCACGTTGGCTCTCTCCACTACGGTTAATTACCAATGTTCTGTACATATGCTATTATGACAGTGTGAAAATTCCTACTACCACAACGTCAGAAAAATCCCATAAATTCTACAGCTAGCTAGAAATCTTTGAGCATCAGAAGACGTGGAGTTTATCAAATCTATATAGTTGTGACTATGGCATGACGTTGTGCCGACAATGACAGTGGTGGTAGCCCTTATGTACACCCATGCGGTAATACGTGGGATTCACTTGTGAAGCTTGCCCTTGTACCCACACTTCTTTTAGTCAACAGTCAACTTCCCCGTAAGACTAATATAGCCTCTGTGGAAGTGGAGAGTTGTACCTAAAAACACTACCACGAACAACAACTATAGGTAATATTTCCGTCCGTCTCTATAGTATATGCATACACTTGTGGAGTCGAAAACCTTAGAGATTTCTTTGGAGAGGAGACCCTCTGTATGCCTGTATATAGGGAGGGCCTGATGAACACAAAATGTTAAGGGCCGGCTTCCAGGAAATGTAGTAAAGGAGGGCCATGACCGTGAACGCACATGAGAATGGCCCGAGAGTTGGTAAATTCGGGCCTAATAATAGTCATTGTTTTTTCAGTGTGCCATGAAAGCACGTCGTGACCGAGTGACTATTTTTACACTCCCCCCCCTGCCTTTTGATATGCAAGGATTTTTTGGACGTGGATAGGATTTGTGCCCAACCGTGTCACCTTACTGGAAGCCTCCTTTGAGAAGTGTAGGAGCTGAGCACAGCAGTAATCCTCTCTACCTTATGGCAATGGTTTGAGTTGATGGGGCGGGTACTTATCTCACTTGTTAAAACATCCGCCTCCGCCACAGTGCGTACATACTTAAACTCCTGTGGGACCGATCCCATAGCGTCACAATGGTATACTGGAAGCTACTGGATTTAACTGACTGGCTCACTACAGGCTAAACCGTAGCCTGAGCTCCTGCTCTGCTCTTGTGAAAAGGCCCCGCCAAGCCTCTGTTCTTGTTATCTGATGAGAGAAAAATTCCAAAGTTGATATGTCACATATCAATTATCCGCCAGTAGCCACTGTGTAGTGAATGAGGAGGATGAATTGAAATATGGATACTACTGCGCATGGCCCGCCCAGCCTCCCTCCTCTACAATCAAGCACAATCTACATTCAAAATTAGTCCCTGTATGACCTTTCCTTCGCATGGGAAAAATAATATGGTTTGACAAGCTTTGGAGCATCAGTAGTGGTTATGCATGTGAGATTTTTCACCAGTTTCAATCCTTATATTCACACCATAGGAATGAAGTTAATTGAAAAAAAAACTAAAAGTGCAACTGCATGGTCATGGCGATGATGGTGTTGGTAAGGTGTGGTAGTAGTCCTGGTGCTCATGCCGTCGTCGTCTATTATGTACATGGAGGGGGATGCCAATGTGGAAAAACTCTAGGACTAGAGCACATGCACAGTGATGGCGTCATCCTGCAGTGTAGTACATATGCATAC
>WJFA01001862.1:0-18608 GCA_009870155.1 Pseudobourletiella spinata
GACGAAAACTTTGATGGCGCGTAACTCACAGCCAAATCTGAATTTCCGCACCTAGGAATTGGCCATTGTTAATCTTTCTGGAGGACCTCTCCAACGCGCATGATCATTGATTTGTGCTTTGTTCACATGTAAAAAAGTCCCCTTGTGATATATGGAGCGCTGAGCGTCAGTTTAAACAGTAGTAAGCATAGAGGTGCAGGAGCTAACGTTATTGTCTCCGCTAGCAGTGGGCAACATGGGACAAAACTCATCCATCGGTAACAAACCTCCCGCTCCCTGTCAAATTACCGTGGAAAAGTCGTGAGTAATACCGTATGTATGTGCATGTGTGTGGCTGCACGAGTGTACTCTCCGCGTGGATATGAGATGAGGGACAAAAAATGTGATCGAGCAGGATAATGTTGGGTCTTGGGAGGATGCATACTCACACACAGTACGTAGTAGTACAAGTGCATGTGTTGCTCATGATGGTGATGATGATCATAGCAGATTTGACTCAGATATTGTACTATATACCTCTCCTCCGTCCCCCTTTGAGACGTGATGATGACGACGACGATGATGATGATTTTTGTGTACTGTACACAGCTGCGTAAGGAAAACATATGGAGGAGGTCTATATGATGATGGTGGTGGCGATGACGATGATGTGTACTCTGTAATTGCAAATGTGTTTGTATTATGCTGTGTCGGCAAATATGTGAAATGTGATTGTGTGCGTGTGTGAGTGTGTGTGTGTGTGTGTGTGTGTGATTGTGTGCGTGTGTGAGTGTGTGTGTATGTGTGTGTGTGTATGTGTGTGTGTGATTGTGTGTGTGCAATGCTATGCTATGATTATGCAATTGTTCTTCCTCCTCTAACTCCCAACTGCTCTTTAGGTAAAAGATGATTATCTGTCGAGGGACTACACGTCATCGCTGAATCAAGACGTCGCCCTACAGTTGTGCTGCCTCGCCATGCGCTACTACTTCAAAGACATGCAGCACATTGCCCTGGACAAGAAGAGTAACCTCGAGTACATTGAGAAGGATATCGGGCTGCACAAGTTCCTCCCCAAGTGCGTCCTGGGCTCCGTGAAGCAGAAGGCACTGCGGAAGCTCATCCAGCAGAATTTCAAAAAGTTTACCCATCTCACCAGTGATGAATGTATGCTTCAGTTTTTGGAGACTGTCAAAAGTGTGCTGCGCTACGACCAGGAGAAGTTCCAGTGCGCCCTGGGGGTAAGTATCAAACTCTCCATTCATTCCTATGCTCGTTAACATACATGTAATATTATCATGTGCTACATATATGTGCACATACGAAAGAGTCCAACCCCATCCTCGCTCCTGGCAATTAACTTGATTAAATTCAATTCTCATATTGTGCTTTTATGTGTTTTCCCATGTAAGTCCCACACTGAACAATATTCCGCACGAGACATTTTAGCCGGTTTCCCCTCAAGAGCCGTCCCGTCCCGTCCGCACTCTCACTCTGACTCTGAGGATTGAGTTGAGAGGCGGGAGGGTTTAATTACTCTGGCGCGTACCCCTTAAAAGTTAAACTTGATTGTGTAAAACAGCATGTGTGAAGGTGTCTGTGTGTGTGTCTGTGTGTGTGTCAGTGTCTGTGTGTGGAATAGTGAGAGTGCTCACGCTGTCTCACTCTGACGGTTTATGACAGTACATAATACTCTGTATGCATGTGAGAGGTGTGCGGAAATTAATTTCCTCGTGCCAAGCCTCCTAAATGCCGTGGGAACAATTAAATTTTAATTTACAACTCTCAATTCACACTTGTGCACGGCGGCGGCGGCCGTCCGTATTTGCGTGGGAGCAGCAGCAGCAGCGGTGAGAAGTGTAATTTTCAAGTGATTTTCCACGGAGAACTCCGCCATAGTACTGCGCCTCCATCATCACTCCTCTCACAGTCAGTCAGTCAGTCAGTCAGTTTAAAATGGCCCGCACAGGATACTCTCCGGTTCTCACTCAGCCCAAGCCCAAGCGGAGCTGCTGCTGCCCTGTACAGCATTTCCAGTCCTGCCAGCTAATAGTTACTCTGGTACGGTGTCGTTGTCACCCCTGTGGAGGCGGAAAGGAGCGTATGCAATGTATAACTGGTTTCACAGCAGCATGAGTGTTTTAAGGTAAAAGAGTACAGAGAAAAAAATACAGTAGGCCAACGACCACAATGCAACAACGGCGGCTACAAGTCTTTGCCCAGTTACACGAAGACGGATGACTAAATTAGCCTCAGAAGTGTATCTACACTGTACGGCGTTTGATGGTGAAGGAAGTACAAAGGAGTTGGATTGAGTTACAATTTTTTTCACCCTGTGAGATTAGCAGGTTTTCCACTTTATTATCATCCTCATCCTCATCCTTCTCCTCCTCCTCCTCCACCACCTCCTCCTCTGCATCCTCTCATCGTCAGCCTCTCTTTCTGTTTGTGTAGTCACCGGAGATTGTTCTTGATTGGTGCGGGTTAATTTCCTGTCAGTTTTCTCCACTTGGAATTTGGGTGTCAGCTGTTGCTTTGTCAGCTCAGTCAGGTGGTGTGTGTGTGTGTGCTTGAATGTGTGTGTGTGTGTTTGTGTGTGCAAGAGCGGGTGAGCGTGTGACTCTTTCCGAGCTGAGATGCTAATTCTGGTGCGAAGGAGTTGAATGGAACTTGCTCGCTCTCGTCGTCTCCTCTCCGTCTTCAAGAATTTCAGTGAGATGAAGTAGTTGGGTTGTTGTTGATGATGATGAAGATGAAGACGATGATGATGGTGAAGATGATGACGAAGATGGAGAGACAGAGAGATGGTGAAAAAACACACGAGTTTTTTCCACAGCCAGTTGTCAACTTCATTGTGGCTCCTGTTTAGCCTTGTTGTTGACGTTACGTGGAGCTGTCAAAAGGGTAGAATAAGATGGAAAAGTCATGGTTTGGGAACCCTTGGTTCAGTTCGGCTGTCATTGAAGTTAAGGTGTGTGTGTGTACGTTTCTGAGTGGATGCGTGTGTGTGTGTGTATGTGTGATATGCTGAGAGGGCGAGATCCAGCAACGTCATTCTCCGCAGCCAGCAAGCATCCTGCTTCATCATCATCATCATCATCATCTTCATCATCATGTGTTTAGAATATGGGAAACAGAACAGACGTGCACGAACTTGTTTCAAGTTGGGTGACTTCCAGGAGGAGAAGGAGAAGCAGCAGAGGACCATTGGAGCCGCCGCCTTGGCCGAATGTATATCGAGGCATATGCTGCTCAAGTTATTATGGGTGAATCCCTTGTGGTAATTTGTGCACTGTAGAATCCCTATTGTATTGCATTGCTAATCTCCATGTGCATGTGTTGGTGGTGATGATGATGATGATCTGGTCGTTCCTTTGTAAAGTTCTTCCAGTGAAGTTCCTCTCTGTCTCAAATGCAATTTTCTGCCATTGTTTCTAAGTCTCTACTATATGCTGAGCCTGGGATGCCGTGAAGCTCTGAGCCTGGGATAGGTGGGTGCGAGTTTGTGTGATATCAGATTGTCGTTATAGTTGGACGTGTGTGTGTGTGTGTGTGTGTGTGTGTGTGTGCATGTGTGTGTGTGTGTGTGCATGTGTGTGTGTGGAGATGCTTTTGAATTTTCAAGCCCATTGGGATGCCTCGGAATTCCTCGTTTGTTATCACCCACGTAGCTGGTGGTGGTACTACTACAGGGCTCGTCTTGAATTGATGCAATGGCAAACCAGGTGAGTTCTTATGCTGCACTCCGGCCATCCACACTGTACACATTGCCACAGGATTATTCCCACTCATATATGTGAGCCACGCATAGTTGGAGTTTGGACGTGAGGGACTTTTTTGTGTTTTTACAACACAACAACTACCCACGGATCTGAGCTTCTTCCTTGGATGGATGAGGAGGAGGAATGAGAAACTGTAGTGTAGGATTCCGGGAAGATGCGACTAGAAATCCGTGGGGTCGGCCCGCCCGTATTCCCCGTTTCAATTACCTCACATTATTTCAAAGCAGGAGGAATGGCGGAGGAAATAATTAAGGCGGAAGGGGATTTTTTTTCCCTCCAGAATAATCCTCTCCACATTGGAGCAGCCTGCCACGGAAATACTCTGTGTGAGTATCATAAAGTAATAGCTGCGTGTGCTCCGGGCTTCAGAACGGGAGGACGCAGGGTGATGTGTGTAATGTATATAAATATGTATCCATATATACGGGGGAAGGGCGTGTTCAGTGTGTTGTTGCTGCTGCTGATGCTACTTTGGATTTTTTTCCTGCAAAAAAAAATCAGAGCTCTCTCTCTTTCTCTCTCTCTTTCTCGCTCGCTCTGAATTATGACTTTGGTATGGTTGTGGAAGGAGGAAAAAATGGTCTTTTTATTTGATTAGTGGTAGTGGCGGGTAGGAGTGAGCAGAGGAATAATTTGGTAAATCCATACGGGGGAGAGGTCGGTCAGTCGCGCCGTGTAGTAGTAGAAGTAAATGGTTCGTGTGGGCCGAGGCATAGATGTGTAGTGGGAGGAGGTTGGTGTTCCTCTTGTTGTTGTTGTCGTTGTAGTCGTCGTCGTTGTTGTTGCTGTAAGTATATAGGGGCATATTTGTGAAGCTTCCCTCACCGTGTCATCGTACTCTCCGTCCATCATTATCATTGCTATTACGGTTATTTATTTACGCGGACAATGGAACGGTCGGCCAAGTCGTGCGGCGTCATTACCGGATGACTTGGGCCAACTGAGTGAGTGCATGTGTATAGGATGTACATCTGGCTCATGGTGTCCAACTCCTCTCATCTCGTCATCTCCTCTGTTGTACGTTGTGGGGTGCTTCTTAGAGTGTAGTTGTTGTTGCTGGTGCTGTTGTTGTTGTTACAAAAGTTACATTACAATGCAATGTTATGAAATAATAATAATAATAATAAGAATAATAATAATAAGAATACCCACCACGGCCGCCTTCACGTTTTAAATGTATCCGGTGCTGCTGCTGGTGCTGCTCCTGTTGCCGCCGCCGTTGCTGGCTTACGTACTTGGGTTTTTCAAATTTCAAGCAAGGTTTTTTTTCGAGGATCATAAGAGGAACACGTATATACATGGACGTTGGACGATGAGGAGGGTGAACAACGGGAATTTCGTAGCTGTCGTTCTTGTAGCCACTTTTTTAACCAGTTGTGAGCTGCTTGAGGTGTATGGATGTGTGTGCGTGTGTGTGTATGTTTTTGTGTGTATTGTTCTAAAGCTTTCGACATAGTTGAGTGGATGTGTAAAAAAAAGAGCTTAAATTCTGTAGATTTATCTTGTTGTTGTAGGGATCCATTATATTATTGGTCAGAAACCAAGTGCTGAGAGCATTTCCTGGTGGCCCTCATCGTGGTGCATTCATGAGAATATTGTGTATGCGGGAGAGGATGGGCACTCCAGCTGGATGGTGAGCTTGGTGGAGATAAGAGTGGAGCTCTGTGTGTGTGTGTGTTTGTATGTGTGTGTGTGTGTGTGTCAGTGTGTGGGAAGACTAATGCTTCGGCAACGTGCTTGGAGGGAGTGAACTTGATGTATTAGCAGTATAGAATTATTTAGTGCAAACCTGTGAGACGGGGAGCGAGTGCTGTTTAGATTAGAATTCAATGAGTCTAACGTGAGCAGGGTTATGAGGGGATAGTGATAGTGGAGTTGTACCACGATTATTGCTATTGTTATTATATGTGGATTTTTTTATGTAATAATATAAGAAACCGTTTTGTATGGCAACTCCTATGGCCGCCTGGCTGCTTATCGTGTTACAAATGTGTCTGATGTGGCCGGTGCGGTTTGGTTGAACCGTCTCCATAAAAGTCATTGGGACAAGTTAATGGTTAAGTAATTACAAGTGAGGGTCTCATGGTTGATCCTGTGGAAATTTAATTTGCGTATCCTCCTTACTCCTACATTACTACTCCTATACTACTACTACTACTACTACTACTACTACTACTACTACTACTACTACTACTACTACCACTACTAATACTTTCTTAATGGGATTCACTGGTTGAATGAGTGAGTGTGAGTTAGTTGGCCAGGGCAGTATGTACAATGTGTGCATACAGGGTTTATAGGAAGACTAACTAAGCTTTCGGTTCAGAGGGGTTGTCATCAGGCGGGCGGATGATGCGGGGAATCGTTTGATGATTTTATGACTTGGCAAGTAGTATTTTTGCACATGCAAACACACACACACACACAGACAGTCACACACGCACGCATCATAACAGACGTAACCAACTCGTGACTCTGTTTAAAAGGTTTCGTCGTCGTCGTCGTCCGTAATTGTGCAAGCCTGTCGGGCGGAGTGGAGGCAGAGAGTTTGAATTGAATGCACATCATCATGATCGGAGCGGCGGACAGAGTGCCTCAAGGTTTTTTTAAATATCACTCACACTCCTGCCAATGGGAAATGTTCCTAATTTATCACTTAATTAAGAGTGGAAGTGTATAGTGAGAGAATGGGAGTCGCCATTATAAGATACGAGCACATTGTACGTCTGTCACTGTGGAGGGAGTTCCACTCCTCCTGAGTGTGTGTGTGTGTGTGTGTGTCTGTGTGTGTGTCTGTCTGTGTGCGTGTGTGGTGACACATGTGCAGATGGAAATCGGCAGGCTGTCCTTGTTCTTGTCCCTCTGTAGATGCTCAAGTTGTACATGGAAGGGAGATTATTATTGCGGGGTAGTCGCAGTAGTAGTGACATGAAGGTGGACACAGGCCGCTCCTTTGTATCGTAGTGGGAAATGATTTAAATCACTACATAATTTTTTCCCCTCCCCAGCACACAAGAGAGTCAATTGTGGGCGGTGAACCTGCCTGGAAATATTTATGAGCTCCCCAATCCACTCTCCATCCATCTGTACCGTTTCCATTTATTTGTCTCCTCATTACAATATTATTTCTCTTAAAAGGAATTATTAAATCATTTACTATGGAGAAATTCCATGCCATCCATGGTAATATCGTCTTACTTCCACACACACACACACACACAGACTGACACCACACACACACACACACACACACATGACCAACCTCGGCATCACCACTGCATGGCCTCTGGCACTCATTTCCCTCCTAAATTGATTCATTAGCAGAGAGGAACGGCTGGCTATTAGGAATTGTTTTTCATTTGATAGAGCGGATTACTCCTGCTTGATCATCATCATCATCATCATCATGACGACTATATACTGGCATTGTGGTGTGGAATTCTAATTCAATGAGTCGAAGCCGGAGCCTCTGAACGTGTGTGTGTGTTTATGTGTGTGTGTTTATGTGTGTGTGTGTGTGTGTGTTTGTGTGTGTGTGTGTGTGTGTGCGAGTGAGTGTGTGGGTGCTTCTGTACTTGTGAGCCATCGACCGCCGCGCACTAATTATGTGACGAAAAAAAAGTTTGCCCTTTGAGTCGGCCAATTATTCTTCTTGAACTGAATCATTACTGACATGATAATAATTGGCACTGTTCCTCTGGCTGTGTGTGTGTGTGTGTGTGTGTGTGTGTGTGTGTGCTTGTAGGTGGTGGTTGTGGTGCTGTTGCTACTGCTGCTGGTACTTCTTCTACTACAGCTGGTCGTGGTGGCGGTGGTGGCAGTGGTCACGGCGGCTTGTTCTTCCTTGTGGTGGTCATTATAGATTAGATTCTTAGAAGGGGATCCATGTCTGCCTGTGGGAAACTGACTGAGAGCCGGTTTATCTCTCAAGGGTTCATGTCATCTTGTTTACGTTGTGGTCATACACGGCATCACCTTATCATCTGTCTCTTACACTCCATCCCAACCCACTGATGGACTGTACCACAGGACAGTCGTCGTCGCACTGATTTAAAAGTGTAGTAGTTACCAAAGGCGAAGCTGAGCTAATGATGTGCCATTTGGATGGACGGCTGGCGGCTGGCGGCTGGTGATGCTGACTCCTTACAAAGACTCTATTGAAATCATTCGGTGTCCAACCCGCTGCTACACTGCATCTTGGCCTGCCTGCACCTAGTGGTGGCGGGCCGTTCAAAAGTGATAGGTCCACCGTGTGTCAAATCTCTCAGCTGTTGTGCCGAGTAGAATCACTGTTGTGAGAGGAAGGGTGGATTGTTTTAGGGTAATCTGCATTTTTTTCACACTTGCCGAGTCACACAAACGAAATGTCTTCCTTATGTGACGTACTTTATTATGCGACTCTTCATCTCAAAGGGGGAGGCAGGGAGCCAATGTGGAAGAGTGGAGGGAATAATTTTTGTTTTTCAAAACAAAAAAAAAACATCTCTACAGAGTCCATCATCTACGTCTTCCCTACAGATATCTTATCCACCCACATGGTTGTCCGTGTCCAAAGATAAAAATGTGCTCGTCCCGTTGTTGTGGATGTAGTCGTCGTAGTAGTACAGGTTGCACCAGTAGGCCTGCACATATGTATACATTATATACATATATGCTCTGTTGGATGTATGGGAACCGTCAGAGCGATCCCCACCATCGCATCCTTCATCTGCTGCCGCCGCCGTTGTTGTCGTCGTCGTCGTCGTTCCTTTAACCTCTTGCAGTGAGGATTTCTCGCATTCTCTCCTCTTCCTCTGCGCATACGGAATGAGATTCTTTTAAGGGTTTTTTTTATTGTTGAGAGCGAAAAAAAAAATGTAAACTTATACCTCGTATTCCAACTGGTAGTAAGTGAGTTGAGTAGCAGGAGTTTCTGCTGTTATGACCAAGTTCTTCACTATATTCTCTGTAAGTTAATCTTATGAGTTGAACATTGGGCCTGTAATTGTTGTTGTTGTTGTTGGTGGTGGTGGTGGTGCTGCTGCTGCTGCTGTTGAAGCTTTTTGGCGTGGAGTGAATTGAGTAATAAATACTGGGGGGATGAATGAGCCTGAAATTATGGGAAAAGGAGCTCGGGCTGTTCCCACTGTTGTTGTTGTTATGACCAGCAGGTGTGGGTTTTTCATTTGTGGGGGATGAGGTAGAATAAGGGATTTTTTTTGAAACCAGGACAAAACTTACTCACAGAAGAGTGAATCCGCGGGGGATGAGCGGGCAAGGAGGAGCGCGGAAAGAGACAGAGATGTCAAAACTCACATTTGTACTCCTTGAAGGGCTTTGTGAATGGATGGCGATGACGATGACGACGACGACGATGATGACGACGATGATGATGATGATGACGACGACGACGACGACGGGGTTGAATAAAATTATCTTAAAGGAGAGCAGGATGAGGAGCCCTGCTCTGGGGAAATGACTTTTCACACCTTTCCCTCCTCCGCACATGCGCAATCCCAATAGCCTTGTCACCCCCTCACAACTTTTAGCATGATTATTCTGACTGTTCGGACGGACTGGCTGAGAGTTGATGCAAGGGCTGACGGACCTTAATTTCCCCTCGTAAATCCCCAGTGTCCGTGCGACGCGCGTGCCTAGTATGTGTATGTGTGAGGACTAAGGACGGGGTTTCTGAGTTACGATATGGGATGATGTGGGTAAACATTGACTTTACCTTTTTTGAGCCGTCGTCGTCGTCGTCATCGTCGTCGTTGTCGTCCACGACATGGTCGCCGTTGTTACTGTGGTTACGCTCATGATGACCCGCAGTTGTGTGGGCCCACACGTCGTCGTCACGGTTGCCCATGGAAATTGAATGGTGGTGTAGGCCGTACAGCCATCTGTGGTGATGGCCTCCTATGTTGGCCATTGTTGTGGGCTCAATGAGGGATTTCCATAGTGTATCATGTGAATGGGCTAATGAGTGGGGGAATAATGCATAATTCGCCCCCTCCCCCTCCTGATCACTCAATTAGCCAGATTGGGAGGGAGGGAGCGTGGGGAACTGGTTAATTAATGATTACGAGTGAGTAAGTTAGCCCTTGGCCAATGTGTGTGCTCGGGCTCGTAGGAGGAGCGGCCGTGTGCGGGCCTGACTCCACTCAAAGTTCTTCCGGCACTGAACAAATTGGGATTTAATTTCCTTGTCCTACAGTAATTATTGTTGATTCCGTACGGTCAGGTCGAGTGACATTTTATGTGGTCAGTCGGAATTTGGGTCATGGGTGGGACGGGGGCAGTGTTGGAAAGTAGTGTGGAGGAGCCTGTAGTGACAGGTCCGTCCGAACTGGTGTAAATCATTAATTATGAATCATCATGGCTCGAGATAGCTCATCTTGTGGGGAAGCAAAGGAGGATTCTGTGCAAACTCGTTCCATCTTATCTTGGGGAGGGATCTGGGAGCGATTGGTTTTCAATTAGGAATGTGGATCACATTTGTAGAAAACATTTCATATGGCAGGATGATGATGATGATGATGATGATGATTCTGATGATTCTGATTCTGATCCTGATCCTGATTGGGAGTCGGAAGACCTTGTGTGGGCCGATTTGGGAGCGATGGATCTTTGGAGGAGTTGAGCCGAAATGAGAATTGAGGACTTTTGGCTACAACTGTACAAGTTTGTGTGGGAGTGATGAGCTTATTACTACTCCTGCTTCTGGCTATGAGATTTTGTAAAAAAAATTCTGTCTCAGTCAGTCCTCCAAAGAGAGTGATGGACACCATGGTTTCCTTTGTGCGAGTTGTTCAACTTGAGGTGCTCAACATGGGCGTGAATGCCCATGGTTTTGAGAGTGAATAAGAGTTGGTTTGAGCCGCCGTGTGGGCTTGACATGCCACAGTGTAATGCAGTGTGAGTCGAGCCTTGGGTGAAGCGGGCGGTTATTGTGGATGTTGTGTTTGTGGAAACGATTTGGATTTTATTAGCTGTTCGTGGAAGGAGCCTTATTATGATTATTGGTGAGCGGATTTACTGCGAATCCTTTTATTGTCTGTTTTTTTTTTCCAATTCCAATTGTTGATGAACTGGGTTGGAGAATGCTGGTGTGTGTATGCGTTTGTGTGTGTGTATGTGTGTGTGTGTGTGTGTGTATCTGCGTGTGTGTGTGTGCGCGTGTGTGTGTGTGCGTGTGTGTGTGTGTGTGTGTGTGTGTGTGTGTGCGTGTGTGTGTGTGTGTGCGCGGAAACTTTTATGACTGCTGACACCACACTGTGTGTACCGTGTGACGGCGGGTGGACTTGTCTGTTTGTTCGGAACGGACAGGCCGGGCCTGTTGTCATTAAATGGCAGGTACGAGGAGATGGATAAGACCTGTTATTGTGCATCAAGTGCATAAAAGTATTGGCAGCACCGGCTCTGTTGTCCCTCTGATAGGTAGGTTTTGCCAATTTGAACCGTGTAGTGGAAGTAATTGATGGGGATGGCCGTTGTTGTTGTTGTTGTTGGTGGTGGTGGTTGTGGAATGAAATGAAAATAAATGCTCAGCTGTCAAAAGTCGTGGGTAGTGATTTCTGTATTTTTGCTCCTGCTCCTGCTCCTGCTCAGAGTAATCTTGTCTGCTCGCTCTCCTCGACTCACCTGCTCAGATCATTTGTGGGGGAAAAAATAAATGTGTGATCCTTTTGTTGAGGCCATGCCCCCGCGCGATCCTGTTGTACCATAGCTGTCAGTCCTCCGCTCCTCTTGCACTTGATATCTGCGAGAGCGTGTGTGTGTGTGTGTGTGTGTGTGTGTACAAACGTTTAACTCGGAGATTTATTCATTTCACCCTTCAATTTATTATTGATGGTACCCCCGCATTCCGTATGCCCTTCCATCCGTCCTCCGGAACGTGCGTATTTTATGTTTTGATAAGATCACTTCTCTCTCTCTCTCTCTCTCTCTGTCTCCTTTATTATTATTATCTTCCATTACCATCCATTCTTCCCATAATAATACACCATGTCCGAGAATGATGTATTCAATTTGTGATTAAAATCCAAACTACTCCGACTCAAGAGCCAGCGCTGTCCGCAGTGACGGCGATTTTAAAGGAGGAAAGTTCTGGTGTTACGTTAGTTTTTAGAATTAGTATATACATATTTCCCTATGTGTCGTACTTGGCAAAACGAACGGAATGGATAACTCTGGGCCGCCCTGGATGACGGTATAGATTTCCGTACAAGAATTATTGGCAATAGAAAGGCACAGAGCCAGGGGCTGAAAGGGATACTCCGAAGGGGACGAATGGATTTTATCAGAATGAGTTGTTGCATGATATTGGACAGTGGCATTGTCATTACGGAGTGGCCATTCTTCTCCTCTGGTGCTTATTGCGCATGTGCATAAATATATGGGTAGCCGCGCTCTGGGCAAAATGCTGCTTCCGACCCGTGTGACGTCGAGTCCCCCGCATGAATGGAGCCCCGGTCGAGGGGAACGAGGTTTATATGGTCAATCAATCATTTCTCCCACAATAAACGGTTTTGGCTCACGCTGAAGCGCTAAATATTGGAGGCAGAGAGCCACTAGTGTGTACTAGAGGCTCTGAGAGGTTGGTTATGATGGTGGGACTATCGGGAAGTGGAACTATTTTACATGTCGGAATGCTGTTGAGCTGGTGGGGTGACGGTAAAAGCATGCCCGGTGAGCCAGTCCGTCAGGCTTGTGGAGAGTGGTTTTTTTATCTTGCTGCTGTTGTTGTTGTTGTTGTTGTTGCGGCCGTGGTGGTGGTGGTTGTGAGTTAATCCGGCGTGTAACTCCTGATCACCCTGTGGGTTCCCTTATTTATCTCCTTCTGTTTGGATGACTGAGCGAGTAAGCTGATTTAAGTGTGGGTTGATTGGATTTGAAAAATTGCACGGGGCTTTCTCACGGTGTGTGTCCCAATGTGTGCACGTACATGCGTATGTTTTGATGCAATATGTATTGTATGTGTGTGTGTGTGTGTGTGTGTGTGTGTGTGTGAGGAATGAATTGTCCGTTCATTTAGAGTTGAATATTATAATTGGGACGGAGTGGTCGTAAATAATGGGAGGATGGGCCTTTGAATCTTGTTCCCTGGAGTGTGGAGCCCTGCGTGTCCAGCTGGCTTGAGCAAATAGTGATTGAACTTTTGCATTTTTTTACGATTATCATTCCCACAAACTTTATTTATTGTTCGCCAAAGTCGTGGTGAGAGTGTGGATATGGGGAGGGTCTCACTGCGTGTGTGTTTGTGTGTGTGTGTGTGCCTGTCTGTCTCTTTTTTGGTACATACTCTCCTTGTTTGTACATATTCCGGTGGTGTGTCTGGCTGTACCATGCGTGCGCGGTTGCATGTGTGTATATGTGTGTGTGTGTGTGTCTGTACGAATACTGTGAATTCCGTTAGGTGAGCAGCTAACCTCCGCCGGTTTAAATGGAGGATTTATAGAGGTCTCACGTAGACCATATATCCGTTATACAGTTGAAAAGAATGTGTCGGAGGCTCATGCCCTCACATCCTCCATCACAGCATATATATTGCATTGATTTCCCCACTTTTAGACTCTCTCAGTTGGTGGTCGTCGTATCCATCTGAGGCACGGCACTGTCTTGGTCAATAATTAATCCTGCTCACTCAACTTGAAAAGTGAGGCTCTAACATGTCTATAGGCTGAAATTATGTGGCAGGATGAGGAAATCCTGCGTGTGTGGAGGTGATGGTGGTAGCAGCAGCGGGCTCTCACAGGTTCCCATCTTCCTACGAGGTGGTCCCCTCCTTCCAGTGACCATCATCATCATCATCATCATCATCCCCGATTATTGAGCATGCCATGCCATGTGTGAGATGATGTGGGGATGAGCTGTGAGGGGAAGCCTTTCCGACGACTCAGCAGAGTGTGAGGACCGGAATGGTGGTGGTGGTGGTGGTGGTGGTGGTAGGTTCGTTTTGGTGTGAGGGTGAAAAAGAAGTAGATCCAGGGATAATCATATTATTTCAGAGAGGATCATTGAAAGTTTATGTTGAGGCCAATGATGTGGCAGTTGGAGTAGTATAGTGTAGTGATTTCACAGCACAGAGACTTTTTCTCAAGGGGGGAATAACTCTGTTGGCAAATCCCTGGCTGGGATATGATATGATGTCGTCGTCGTGCCAGTGAATGGCCGACTCGTCTCATCAGAGTGCACCGGAGGATTTTCGTCCATTGCCTTTTTACTTGGTCGTAATTGTTTTTTCACATTTGCGTCTGGCTGCGTGTGTGTGTGTGTGTGCATAAGTATAAGGGTTTGCATGTGCCTACATGTGTAATTGCATTTGTGTGTGTGTGTATGCGAATGTATGCATGTTGGTTTGTGTGCGCTTAAATGTGTGTATGTGTGTGTGCATGTGTGTGTGTGTGTGCGTGTGTATGTGTGTGTGTGTATGTGTGTGTGTGTATGTGTGTGCATGTGTGTGTGTGATGATATGAGCTGATTATGATGGTGGTGATGATGATGTTGACGGGGAGGATGATGGAAGAGCGGTATAAGATGGCGTGGCTGAGTGAGAAAGAAAGATTTTGAGAGATTACGAGCCCGAATATACATGTACATGAAGGCATTGTACATTATGGAGTTTCTCGGAAGACCATTATAGATGAGTCTTATGGATTAGACTTGACTCTCTGTGAGACAGAGAGATCATGTGTGTAACTAACGTTGCCAGAAAAAGCTTTTCCAGCCCAATTCACACACACACACACACACACACACACACACACACACACACACACACACACACACAGTAGATTATGGATGAGCTCGAAATACTTTGTACAATTTCCCCGTTAGAACCAATGGAAGAGGTCTCCATAGCCTTTTGAAAGTTCCGCTCAAACACATACAGTTCTCACAGTCCCGTATATTTTCTTCGCCTAACCGCAACATATTATCCCTCACTTTTGGCAGGAGCAGACATTGACATTTCTAAGGTTTACAGGAGTGTGTGTTTGTGTGTGTGTGTGTGTGTGTGTGTGTGTGTGTGTGTGTGTGTGTGTGTGTAGTGTGTGTGTGTGTGTGTGTGTGTGTGTGTGTGTGTGTGCGTGCGTGTGTGTGTGTGTGTGTGTTTGTGTGGCGGTGGTGGGAGTACAAACGGAGGAGTGGATTTGTTACCAGGCATTAAAGGAGGAGAGACCTACTTCGGAACAGTTGCTAATGACGGATTCGTCAGTCAGTGGTTTTTCTCTGAGGTCGTCGTCTCATGTACTAGTAAATGGTGGAAGAGATTACCGGAGGCTGTACCACCACACATACGTATACAGAGCCTTCACACAGATAATCCTATTACCATGGAAACAAGTTGGTAGCACATAGTCATGTCAGGGAAAGATGTGATCTGGTTTCCGTGAGCCTTTGATTTTTTTTCCCCCATCACAAACAGTTTCATCATCAACAACCAGCAGCAGCCTGGGTGGCACCGTAGTAGTAGTGTGTGAAGCGGCTGGGATTTGGAGCGGGTCGTCGTAGTGGTGTAGATGTGTGCGTATAGATGGGATTTTGGCAGGTGGACAAGGTTGCTATGTATTAAAGACGGTGTTGTTGTGGTACGTAGTTAGCATGCGGAAATCGGGGTCACTGCTGGTTTAAAATGTCCAAGGTCCCCAAACATTCTGGGTTGAAGTTGCTCCTGGCATGGTAAACAGTGGTGCGAAGGAGAGCGTCATGGGTAGTGTAGTGACATAGCCGTCGTAATGGAAATGGAATTGAGCCATTATTGTTATGATTTTGAATGGTTAATTTATCGTGGACTGATCAGCTTCGCGGAGCCATGGATGAGGAGGTGGTGTTGTTTTGATCCTCGAGGGAAAATTTACGGATGCTGATGCTGATGGGGCGGAGGTGTATATTTATATGGGATATTTCCACATGCGCACGCTCTGCATCCCTTCAGGATTTTGCGGAGGAGACAGACGGAGAGAGAGAGAGAGAGAGTGAAATGTTCGTTGAAAAGATGCTAATTTATCCCCGTATTTTACAACTGTGAAGAAATTTTGGGAGTCTGCACTTCTTTATGGTTGGTGCCTGTGTGCACTTACAGCTTACAGCTGCGCCCTACCGAGCTGTATTCATGGAGTCCACCACCACCGCCGTCGTCGCGGCGCATGTAAACAGTGTATATGGCTCACATTTTTCTGGGTTAACGCTTTGCTTTACATATAGTGTGCTTCCATCCCATTATGGAATAGCACACACAGCATGGCTGTGTGTGCTGTGTGTGTGTGTGTGTGCGCGCGCGTCTTAAAATACGCTCCGATTTTATACATATATATATATATGTAGGGACGCACACTAATTTATTTTTGGGTGGTTCGCACATCTGCCTACCTGCTCGCCGTGTGCCTGCTCCGCCTTGGGAATGCACCGGCTCAAAAGCGAAATTTTTCGCTCAACTATTGGGAACAGTGTGAAATTGTGGCGTTGTAAATGTCAGGCTGTTTTACAGGCTCAAGCTAATAATTTCACTAGCCGTGAGAAATTTAGAGTCCGTCGTGGAGCTGGGAAGGTGAGGGACTTTTTGCGGGGCATTGGTTGTTGGAGCGACTGCGGGGAATTCTGCGCAGAAGGAGGGGGCGGCGGTAGTGGTGGCATAAATGTAATCCTACGCACTATTATTATGAGTGATGTGAGGGGAGGGAAAGTAGCCAAAATTTCCAGGCTGATCCTCTGACCTGCCCGCATCATCCCGTGTCTCCGTCCGGAGCGTTTCTCACTCCCTCAGCTCGTGTCGGCTGCGTTGTTACTCCCGATGGGCTTTGGATGCGGCCAGATTTATTCCTATATTTCTTCCAATGAGCGGGAAGTGGGGACGGTGATCTCACCTGCGCGGTAATAATGAGCCATTGATGGTAATACTTATAATTTGAATTTTTTTCTATGTTTCCAGTCGGGGTGGTCCGTTCCCATTGAGTTATTAGTGGGACCTGACGAGGGTATTTCCTACCTAACGGAACGCGCCATCGAGGTAAGTTGCATTTGAAATCCTATAATATGACCGACATGTATGTATGTATGTATGTATGTATGTGTTTATGGTTGTCTATGTGTGTTTGAATGTGGAAGAGGGATTTAGCGTAGGAAAAACTACTACTGGAGGCTTAAAATATATGGGAGCGCGGAGGATGAAATTGGATTAGTAATCATTCAAAATTGATTGGGAACCAGGCGTTCTGCGGGCCGGTCCGCAGGACGCAGCGTCCAAAAATTGCCTGAGGAGTCAAATCCCATGTTGAATTTGATTCGGCGGAGGCGGCGGCGGCGGCGGGTTCTGGAAACGGTAGGAAATTGGATATTTTATCCAATTAGGAAAATGCCGAAGTGAATTGATGGCGGTGGGGAAGAGAGGGACAGGAGCAGCGTTTTATTGGCCGGTGGAATCCTCCTCAGGAAATTTGAAATCAACTGCCGCCAACCAGCCTCTAGCATCCTAATTTTTCTCATGTGTGCCGCTGTAATGACGGATCTCCTGAGATGATGGGATTGCTGTAGTAACCACCACCACCGCCGCCGCCGCCGCACCGGTAGGCCTCATCCCACTAATTTTGCGGGGAGGAAAACGTTGTCGGTTCAAAATTTTCACCTTTAATTGCGTCCACCGTACCACGAAGGGCTGAATTCTGTAGTTTTATAGTGTAAAAAAATGGGAGGATGGGGTTGGAGGTGGGAACATTATTTCCGCAGTTTTATTGGGTTTACGCAAGTGTATTTCTGTGTCGCACCCACAGCTCTCCAACCTACCCATTGCAAGGAGTGTGGGTTTTCTTCGGGAATTTCTTGAATTTTGGGTGGGGAAGATTTAAAGTGGAACTGGCGGTCTCCAATTGTTGACATGTATATTTCGTCGTCGTCTTGAGGGTAGCAGTAAGCTGGCTGGATCGGGTGTTGAAACCAGTATCGTGTCACTGGCGCCTGTGAGACGTACAATAATAATGATGTGGCATGTTTGTCTTGAGGGTCCTACCACCTCGCACGGGACGTATATACGCCTTGGGCTCACTGTTGTTGTTGTGGGCCACAGGAGTGGGGATGTCACTGACATTTACACCGCAGTTTCCCCAACCTCGACGAATCAGCCAATTCCCTCCGGCTGGCAGATCCCATCTCACTGGCCATCGTGTGTTTACAGTTTCGTACCGTTCCTCCTCCTCCTCCTCCTCCTCCCGCCGCTCCACTCTTCCCTTGGATTCAACGTCAGTTACCTCAAGAGTCTCTGCTATTTTCGGGAGGGGGGGATAAAAGTAAATGCACATATGTTGTTTTATTGCGGGACAAGCAAATTTACGTGTGGGATTGGACGGGACAAAGTAATTCAAGTCACCGTGGCATAGTAGAAGTCCCTATACGTCCCTGTATTCTCGCAGTTACGTTTCCCTTGCCTGTGAACCCGGCTGTCAGTATACCTGCGCGTTGCATTGTATCAGTTGGAAACTTAACCTGTACAGGGTGTCCCAAAATGATGTATTCGACTTGTTTCGGGAATAAAATCCAAAACACTTAAGCGAGGACTATAAACCATGGCTCAAATTAAAGCCCAGTCTTTGGGATCACAATCTTCTAAAATATCGCGGGAATCGCCAGGCTAGTTTAAAAATAGGAACCGGAAAAGGATTTTTGGGGTGTTTTAACATGGGCGTAAACGGCAGCTTAAAGTCCATGCACAGGTCAAACGGTTTGACACACATCCATGAATTTGTACTTTTTCGAGAGCTAAAGACAAGAGTAATTGATATTTAGGGTCGAAAGGTCATGTAATTTTGTGAAGGTCGGGTTATTGGAGGTCACATTCTCAGATACCCCATAATTTTAATCAAAAGAGTGGATTGCTCT
>WJFA01001863.1:0-18607 GCA_009870155.1 Pseudobourletiella spinata
ACTGTTTTTGAAGCTGCGAATGGGGAGTTTGGGGTCCTGCCGTCTTACCACGGCAACAATTGCTGACGTTTACTTGCAAGTCAAATCCATGGGAAGTTGTGCCATAGTCATTTGTTTGAAGTTCAATTTTCTCTCGTATATGTGGGCATTTAATGGACATATTGTACAGAGTGGTTCTGTACATAGTGGAATCCAGGTTGGTTTATAGGTTGGTTAGCGTGTAATTTGGAAATTTGTAGCATTTTTTAAATGGTGGTGTCGGGCTGGGTCTAGGCGGGAGTCTTTCGAAGACGATTGCGCGCAGAGTAAGAGGTATGCTAAACTTTTTTGGGTTGGGAAGGTGTCTTGGGTTATGTAAATGTGCTGTATGCTTTTTGGTGAAGTTAGACCGAGGTCAACAGGGTCAACTATAAATAAATAGGTTTACATTTACTTTACAGTAATACATAATGCTCTGAATTCGTTCCAATCACTGTGTATTTCTACTTGTTTAAACGCTAGGTCGGGCAACTATGCATTTAGCACGTGTAAAAATGGTCCGTATCATTGCAGCAATGTCGGTGGTGGGGAATGGGAAAAGTGTGCCGTGTGTAGTACAACTGTGTAAGGGAGCGCGGACTGTAACAGAGTGAGCTCTGTAGAACTGTTTTCGTAGTTAGGTATGGGGAGTTTGTTACTCCACGACCAATGGTTGCGGGAGCTTTAGGCGTCAACGTAGGAATTGTTTAAACATTGTACATACATAGCAGTAGTAGCTTAACGTAAAAGTTACTCATGTTGGAGTATTTTATCGCGCTTATGGGCGGTATATGTTTACAGCATTAAGTACCGCGTGGACTGATTGGCACGTGGTCACTCATTTATTACTGCTAACCGTTAGTGCATTGGGAAGTTATAACGGGATTTACGATCGATATTCCGAGGTCCTTTGAACACTAAAATACGATTCTTAGTTCGGGGCTGAAAAAACTCATTTCCTTTTCACGTTTCGGAGTTCTGTTGAAAGAAAAACTTGCGGAATCACGATTTACAGATAAGACCACGATTTACTTTGTTGGATTTATTTTTATACTGAATTGGAATCGGCAATCGGGAAAAGTCACGGTGCTAAGAAGTTCATTTACTCATATTCCGGATTATGCATGATTTTTTGGTGGGACGTTTCAACATGAAATGTTGTAAAAATAAATATTAGCGGCAAAAATAATGGAATAGAATACTTCTAATCCGTTTGTTCATGTGCTTTATGGCATAATTTTTTACATCATCAT
The DNA here is from genome assembly GCA_009870155.1 of Pseudobourletiella spinata. Classification (NCBI taxonomy): domain Eukaryota; kingdom Metazoa; phylum Arthropoda; class Collembola; order Symphypleona; family Bourletiellidae; genus Pseudobourletiella; species Pseudobourletiella spinata. Next base: position 1,272 of record WJFA01001863.1, read on the forward strand.
CATATTTATTGTTTTCGGGTCCTAACCACAACAACATGTAAGAAAAAGAGGTTAGCTATATAATTGCAATTTATAAAGAAAGCAAATGTGCTCTACGACTATGAGAAGAACGTATTAAAAGTGTGTACCGGAAAGTAAAAAACGGATTTCGCGTTAATATCGTCTGCATATTTAAAATTGTTAAGAAGTGGCAGTCTCTAACGTACACGAATTTGCCACGATTAAATAAATATTTTTGGTTGAAACGAATTTGTGCTATGAGGGATTTCATTACAAAGGGTATCGGCAGCGACAGGTAAGGAGCAAACTCCCATTTGGACCAGCTTAGATAATAGTAGGGGTTAGAGCTTGAATAAGGAAGCCTGCTCACATCGGAGTCAATACAACACATCTTCATGGCATGACACATTGAATCTAGATGGCTGTTAATAACTATTGCAGATTGCGAAAGCCAGACGTGACCATAAGCGATTTCCTCCAACATATGGCGAGTTAATGTGGCCCAGTTGTACCTAGCGTCGTGGAGACCAGGGGAGTGCAGTTGTACTAGTCTCTCGTAACAAATTCTTACTAGACGGTTACTATCCAATTCAAGTATCTTCTTCCAAAACCGAAGTAAATTACAGAATACTAAGAACTTTAAGTGAGTGCGACGAGTTTCACACCGTAAAATGTAAGTAGGAGTGCTCTTTTCAACAATCAATGAGCGTCTTAAGAAGAGGTTTTGAACAGTTTCGATATTGCTTAAGTAACAGAGGGACCAGATGGGGGCGGCATACACAGAGTCGAGGTAGCGATCGAGTCGAACAGTTTACAGCGACTATACCATGAGTACATGTTAGATTTTTTACAGAGGGAGAGAGCGGAGTTTAGGCTAGCTTTGGCCTTGCACATACGGTCTTGGCAGGCATCCTTGAAGAGGCCGGAGGAGCTAAAAGATATTCCCAAGTATTTATAGTTCTTAACTACCTCCACCCTCTCACCTTTGTAGAAGAATCTATCCTTGCGACAGAGTTTCCCACCTTGACGAAATACAATTATCTTAGTTTTAGCGAGATTAGTGTCCATTAGTGTCAAAATACTCTTCTAGGCAGTTAATTTTATGTTGGAGGGATACACGAGTCTCAGCCAATGTAACGTTGTCATCAGCCAGCATTAGCATATGCAGAGAATTCCGACCACCCAACGAAACAGGAGAGCAGTTGCGCTGATCAAGGAAATCGTCTATATCACTTATGTACCAAGCAGATAGTAGGGGGCTGAGGATCTCTCCCTGTAAATCCCCCATTGAGATAGGGGAAAACTTTGTATAACCATCTTGGGTGCGTACACGCATGCGGGCTTTGGAGTATAAGTTCTGGAGTACTGTTAATCTCTTACTGCTGACACCTAGGTGAGAAAGTTTTGACCAAAGGTTTGCATGGTTGATACTGTCAAGCGCCCTCTTTAAGTCCACAAATAAAGCGTATATCTTGCCATAATTTTTGGAGGAGTTTCCTAAGTTGTATTTGAATGATTGCATTGAGGCAAAATATCTGGTTGAGACAACCCCTGCCATTTCTTAAACCTGGGTGTCAGGAAGTTTCAATTCATTTTCAGCCCATAACGTTAACCTGTCACAAATCAGGCTGGTAAACAATTTTGTTAAAGTATTAACCAAAGCAATGCCTCTATAATTCTCTGGCACACTGTAATCGCCTCTTTTATGTATCATAATCATTTCTATCTCAGCAAATGAGTCAGGTACTACTTCTGTACAGAAATCTGAGTTGTAGAATTAAGGATAATTCTTAACAGCCGAGTAGGCAGAGATTTAAGTATACTATTAGGAATAAGATCTGCGCCTGGGGATTTGCCTGGGGCAAGACGAGAGAGGGAGTACATTAATTGGGTTACAGAAAATGGGCCATCGAGAGCCGCACACTCACTGGGGAAATACCTACCAACCTACAGTTGGAAGCTGTAAATAACGGTGCGGGAGGTTTCGTTCGTAAAAAGCTTCCCAACCAGAGATGTCAATTTTAACACAATTTGATTTGCGAGTTCTAAACTTATTGACTGCTTTCCAAAAAGAATAGGGCGTTTGACAGTCTAAGAGTACACTCTGTATTTCGTTATAATAGTTCCTTTTCTTGAATTTGATCAAGTTCTGAAACGATTTACGCCTCTCACGTAGGGTTATTAAGGTCAGATCAGAATGACAAGAACCACGGCTTGTTATAATTTTTCTGGCGGGGAAAGTAAGATCATGTAAGTGTGCCCCCGATATCTCGGGGGCACTCAGATTGATTAATTTGGTTCACAAAAGCTTCTACATTTTCTTTTGACAATATAATCATAGGTACAATTAGTTTTGGTTCTTTGACAGCGGTGACAGGCGGAACAAGGTTGAATGAGATTTGACAAGGTAAATGATCACTTAGAGGAAGGTCACACACCTTAAAATCGGATATAAGATTAAGGCAGTTGTCGTTTGCCCACACATAGTCAATAATACTTTTCCCGTGATCAATATATGTGTAGTTAGCGGGACTATCCGACTCGGATCTACCATTGAGCACAATAAAGCCGTAATCTTCCAAAACATAATTTTTACACGTGTAGCTATTATTTCAGAAGTCTAACTGTGGTTGTTGGATCACAGTTAGCGAAAAAATAAGTATCTGAGGTAAAATATGTTCTGAAACTGAATATTGATATTTTTTTTAATAATTTACGTACTGTGCAATATGAGCCGTGGTCGTTAGATTTTCACGCTTTTAGAATTTTAACGTAGTTTAATTCAGGGTTCACACAAGGTGGTTTTTAGACCGCCTTGGGTTCACAGCTTACCAAGAATCAATGCAATTCGAAGTAGGATTCAAAAATTCGATTACTAATCAGTAATCGGAGTTCCACGGGGAGTAAAACGCGATTTAGAAACACAATTCGGAGTTCTGTTAATTTAAGAAAATGAATCTGAATTTCGAGTCTTGGTTCGGCGCTGAATTAAACTAAATTCCTTACCAAAATTCAATGTTGACTAACATACCGAGCTGCGAATCTAGTAGAGCAGTCGAGGTTAAACGATTTAAAGTTTTCAGCAACAAAAAAGCGATTGAGGACCACGAATCGTAGTTCGCCGTAAAAAAGATCGCGATTTATACCTCCTGTTAAAAATGAATATGATTCAAGGTCCTGATTCGTAGCTCTTTTTCAGATTGAAACACATTTCTCAGGTTCAGCACTTTTTTTAATTAATTTTACGAATTATTTTGTTGCTACGGCGATTGGGCTGTAACTCACCGACGGGTCAAACAAATCGAGTCATTTTTGTTTTAAAAGATAGAGAATTAAATCCAGGACGCGTGTGGAAATAATTAGGGTACCTTGCGTAGTTTTTTCAAAATTTGTAAAGGAAGTAACAACGTTTGAAAAGTTTGAAGAACATTGAATTTCAGTTGGAATTTCGTTTTAAAATTGTGGGAAAACTATTCCACTTTTTAAAAAGTCCTGAAAACCTAAGCTTGAGAATTTAATTCTCTATTTTTTAAAACAAAATTTACTCGATTCGGTTGACCCGTTGTCCAAACAGTAATTGTCTGGCACGCAGAACTTCATTTTTCAATCGCAATAATAGCTATTTTTGATAGAATCAAGCAGACGTCATTTAAACGTGCTTCTGCGGTTTTAAAATCCATCCCAAATTTTAGCTCGGTCATCATTAAATATTTGAAAGTTACGTTGTATTCATGGTGGGACCACCACAAACTTCGTAATGTGTACTCACGGTAAGTTTTAAATTTTTTAAGAAAACAATGTAATCAGTGAAAAAAGGTTCCGGTCTCTTTTTCCTGCTTATTTCCTAGCCAGGGAGTATTATTTCTTCTGCAGTATTACTGTAGGACATTTTCAAGCAAAAACGTTGCCAGAATGAAATGAAAGCGTTTAATGCTGAATTGATGAAAATAACATGTGTTTTAGACACACTTTTATCTAAGTATTCCGAAATCCGGATTATGTATTCCATAATCAGAATTGCGGAATATATAGGGTGAATCTGAATGATGTGTTCAACTTTTTTCCCCAATAACTTCTAAACCAGCCAGTACAGGGTATTGACTCTCCACGGATATAATATGTTATAATGAACCACTAATTTTGGCTCCCACAGCAGTCCCTATCCGTCTATTGTTAAAGTACCGTACCGAATTTTTTGGGGGTCATATCTTTGGTAATTTTTGGCCCATTTCGACGAGTCTAGTATCAGACAAATTCCTAAAGACTCATCTTTCAAATAAGACCAGAATCATTACTCTGTATTGACTGGTTTAGAAGTTATTAGGAAAAAAAGTTGTACACATCATTCAGGTTCACCGTGTATTTCATTATCCGTAGTGCGGGTCATCTCCCGTGGAGGTTGTAATCCGTTTTCCATGATCCTGAGAGTTTTTATGAATCCTAATCCACATGTAATCGAAGAACTAAGGATAAATCCACAATCCGTAATCCAAAGCTTTTTTGCTGGATTTCCTAACACTGGAAAAGGCTTCAATTTAACTGATAAGCTTAAGAGTACTGTACACCAGGCTTACAAGAGAAGGAGATCCTGCCTATTGGCTGAATTTATTTCAATTTCGTCAAATTTTGTATTTGACGAGTGCGTCTGCAGTGGTTCCGGGGGATTCGCGCAACGGTCGTACCGTTTTGATTCGTGAACTGTCCTTCGATAAAATGGATATTCGATAAAGAGGCGCATAACCGTGCCACATACAAAAATTTTAGTAGCTGCCGCTAGGAGAAGCTCAACAACAGTAATGTGGCTGCATCATGGCACACCAATATAAAGCCAGAAATCTGATACAGTTAACTCCTTCCGAACACGTTATTCTACCAACTAGCAACTAACATTCCGAGCTACATTTCCACACTTGGTCCACACTTGTAGGAAATACGAACAATTTTATCGTAAAGAAATTAATAAAAAAGTAATAAATTCTCGGAAATAAATCGAATCACTTGTTCGTGAGTAATGTATGTTTCGCCTACGGACCTTCAGAGCTTGCATAACCAAGGACTTTATGTTCTGTCATGAAGCATCCAATCACGAACACTTGCACCGGTTTCCGTAATTTTTGTTCTCTGGAATGGGGTTTCAGGCTGTTGCATAAGCTTTTGTTGTTTTTTCAGAATTTCGAAACGAAGTTCGAAAGAGTTTGAATTACAATTCATGTGACTCAAAACTTGTCAATCGTATCCACAGAAGAAAATTTGCCAACGCCAAAATTTAGATTTTGACCATCAATGTTAGGACGAATCATAATGACCTCTGCACAATGAAAGCCTACTTTTTTCTAAAATTGGCATTTTTAGCATCTGAAGCTCCACAATATTAATTTTTCTTATGGAAAAAAGCGTAACGAGGGAGACACAAAATCCTATTGGCTATCACATACATAACGAAAATGGTAGTGCCATAACTTCTGTCTATCGAGTTTAGTTGGCAGCCTCAGAGTTTTTTTTAATGAAAATGGTGCCAAGTGTATTCGTAACTAAGCTTAGCCATGTGCATTCAGTAGCACAAATTCTGATCGATGATTATTGCCCAAACCTGAGAAAAAAGTATTAAGAAATCTCAGCTAATTGGTAGCCCCGGTTCAATTAACAATTAACGACAAAGTGTAAAAAACGTTTTCACTCTCTTCCGTGAAATAAAGTTAATTGGTAATTGAAAATGTTTATTGAATCAGAAATAACTTTAATTTTTTTGTCAATTAACAAATATAAAATACAATTAGCGTAGCTCACATCTCGCAATTAACAATTACCAATTACAACTCATAGCTCAGGCTGCAATTACAATTAACAATTAGCTAATTGGTAATTGTAATTGCTAATTGCTAATTGACAATTACTTATTGCCCCGTCCCTGGAAACTGCCTAATGCAGGTCAATAAGGATAGTTTCTACTACATACTCCGAAAGACTGTGGACCGGCTGTGTCATTCATTGTCATACATTTTTGACGAATCAAGCTCGAAAATATGATTTTAGCGCATCTTTAATCATAAACTTATCCAAAAAGTTATCTTGAGTAGTTTTTATTCAGAACTGGAAAATGTGAAAATTTTCAAAACACCAAAGGCGGGACCCTTTGGGACATTAAAATCCTTATGAGAATTTCTCTGTTGAATTTCCCAGAATCGGAGTTGGTGCACGTTAATATATGCTTATGACCTGGTCACCGACGAGCATGTAGATATACCACGAATATTCGGTGTCATAATCGTAAATTGATGTGAAAAATTTGAAACTTGTATATAATGTCTGGGTTATGTGTGTACTTGCGTTGATCTGACTCGACACAAAAACACTCTACACAAAGAATACAAAAATACAACACTGGTGTGAACAATTATTCTTATTTGTTTAGTACCAGCTACTCCGCAAGTTGTATTCCAGTCAACGGTCGTTAGTACCGAGTTCCCAGGAATGGAATCTTACAAGGCTAGGAACCCAGATGTCCCCTTGGCACAGAATCGATGCAATGCGGATTTAAGCCATCTTATTATCATTATCTACATCTTTTAAGGAGCATTACTAATTTCAAAATCCTAGATGTGGAAATGCAGAATTGCTTGAGTTACAAGCCTCCTCCACGTTTTAACCATTCGGGACCATCAGGGGGGCTACGTTAAAATATTCTATGTTAAACCCCATAAGGAGCGAGGCGCCCATTAATGCCTACAGTAATTATGCATGATGAAAATTCGGGGTATGAATACTTATGGGATGAACTTAAGGGATGAAACTTGAACTTGGGTGATGAAATTTTGAGAAAGTGCAAAATATTGAATTTCTAGTCCATCCGCATGTATATTACATATTACCCTCACTTAACTTTATGGGAGGCATTTTTGGCGTTTTTTTCAAAAATCATCCGAAATTTTGGTTTCGAAGCGATGAAAACTTTGAGGGCTTGTACCTCAGCCAAACTAGAATTTCCCCACATAAGAGTTTGACATTAGTAATGCTCCTAGATTACCTCGCAAATCCATATAGTGACTGTGCCAGGGGGATAGGTGGGATTCTCCCCTTGCTAATGATGTGGCAAAACTTAAGTCCGGCTCTGAATGATCAAGTTGGGTCTAATTTGTAAAATGCAGGGGAACCCTCCTTACCAGAATTCCTTTACACGATGAAGTTGAAAGGAAACGTGACACGATCATCAATTTTGTAATTAGGCGACGAGATTTTCGCTCCTGTTGGAGCTGTTCCTATTCATATTAATATATACGATACGCCTTTTTGGTGGTCGCAGAAGAGCTTGTTACAAGGAGCCCAATGAATCCAAACTCACTTGTCATTTCAGACCAGAATAGATATTTCGGGTAAAAATATCGCATGGTGTAGATGTCTAAGCTGGAGGCTTCCGATCAAAGGATATGAGAGCATATCGGGCATTAGTTTGCTTCGTCGTACCACCTTTGATTACGATCATATCTCTAGTCCTCGTTCACGTCGTCAAAAGGAGTCAGCCGTTTTATAGTTGCTTTCCGTACGGGTGAAAAATCACAACGAGGTTCCCTAATGATGTGTCGATGCGTAATTAATAATGCCGGCTGTGAACGGAAATTCTATTACATACGGCAGGGCAGGTACGGTGCTGCGGTGGTCGTAATTAAAGTAGAGAAGATGAGGTTGGCTTGCTCGTAACCACGCGCATACTGTTAGCCAGTCAGCTCTGTATTTACGAGTGGAGTGTATACATGTGCATGTTGATGTGTGTCTGCCTTTGTATACGTAGAGGGAGGTGGAGAATCCCTTGTAGAAAGAGGTAAAAATTTGAATACTCCGAAAAATTAGGAGATATCTGCCGATTTCATGATACTGAATAAGGATTGAGACCTCGTACCGTGGTTTGTTCCTGCATGCCGTCGTGCAGATGCCAATACCCTGGCACTCTGCTCTCCTTGCGGGATCTCTGCACACGGTCACAGCATGCGCGCAGCAGAGTTTCCGTAGCCACTCACTCACAGTGAACTGCAGCCTTTTGCACAACGTACATTCAGTCCCGACGACGCTATACCTTGGATTTTCTCTCGGCTGTCTCCTTAGTAGCTTGTGAAATGCAGACCTGGAAGCACGTGCTCCACTGCCTCCGCCAAAAATTCCAATCATCCCCTCATCCCTTTCTTCCACCGATGGACCAGCATCCTAATTTCATGCACAATGAGCAACTTTTTCCTTGGAAAAAGTCTAGCGTGGCTGTTGGAGCCATGTGTGGAGAGTGAGTGCGCAGCGAGGTGTCTCCATAATCCGATTTACTATTAGAAGCGGTGGATCGCTACCACCGATGCAAAGTTCATGTGTCAGTAAGAGACAAGCTTGTTTTGGAGGAGTGAGGTGAGCCACAGCCTTCGATGTGAAATCATCCGGCCTGAAAGAAAAATAAAGCGGCAAAAATTTTCTTCTCTCAGTGGTCAGTCGTTCTTTGATTCTCTGATATCATTGTTTTGGAGACCATCTCACTTTTATGATCACTTCAACTGAAACGAACCGGACTCTGCCTCTTACATCCTGCAAGATCTGCTCTACTCGGGTACCAAAATAGTGATACGTGAGCGAATGAGGGAGAGGTTTTCCTTCGGTGAGTACCTACATGCCTGTGCTTTCGTAACCACAACTGCTCTGTGTACTTGTTGTTTTCTCCTGGTGTCAAAGAACTGAATTTGAACGGCTTTTGAAAACCAACCGATGTTTGCATCCTCTATTTCATCCAGCTCTACCTCTCTCTGTGATTGTCCGTGTTAAAATCATTTTTTTCTCTAACTAAAAGAACCCAAGTTCTGCGGGAGCCTGAGAAATGAGCGTTATCCAAAATACCGGAGGATACTCACTTAACTAAAACTTCATAGGTAAAACATAGGACAGCAGGACTGTGCTGATCATAGTTCTGTCTCGATTCGCCGCGGCTGCACAATCTCAGTCCTTGTTCTATCATCGTAATTTGAAAAAATACTCTGCTGTTGGGATAGCTTGTCTATGGCTTGAAAAGAAGCTCGACAGCATTTATGCCGACAAAAGCAAGTGAAATCGTGTTTACTACTCCCGTTATGACCACTTCCTACAGTTAAGTGGAGACCTGAGTGAAGGAGGCAAGATAAATCTTATAGTAACAAGTGATTGGACCATCTCTCAGGATAATTAGAGTGTAAAAATTTGTGACTTGAATCTCGTCTCCTTAGCAGAAATCAGTACTCGTGCGTACGTGTAAATAATACGTTTCTTCAAGAAGTTAGTTTCTTTCTCAGCGTGAGGGTCACGGCAAGACCTGCTCGTTCTTTCAATACAAGTAGGTAATCCCTTTTGCGAACTTCATTCTTCAGCTCAGTACTGCTAGACTGGACTGATTGAGAGTGTCATATTATATCCCCATGCATAATCCTCCGCACTGAGCTTGCCCACCTCCCCCACCTTGATCATCTCCTCCAATGCATCAGCACAAATGTTTCCCCAGTTGGACATGAAAGGAAAGGTATTTACATACCTATCCACTCGGATGACGTATCTGTCTAAACCTCAGTTAAACCTTTTTCTTCAATCTCCTCCCTTGGTACCCATAGGAACCAAGTTCGTGGTATATGATGCTAACCTGACAAGAGTAAAGGGTAATTTTGAAGTACAAGGCTAAGCCATTAATTTCTCGAGACCCTTGAACCTCCACCTGCTGCTGTAGACCGTCGGTGATCAAGTTTTGTGTGACAAGATGAGTTTTAAAGGGTATTGTGTGAGCAAGTTGAAATAATGTTCAAAATCCCACATTGTGCATGCATTTAATAGTCGCATACTCCAATCGTCTGTGCAACTTTCCCCAGTACCCGGTTATCTGCTGTGGAGGTCCCTATTTTGACTTGATAAAAATCAAGGGCGGCGGTGGCTACTTAGCCTGATATTCCTCCCACATATCGGCGAACATACAGGAATAGTGTAGGAGAAATTGGAGAAAGTGTCTGGTTCCGTCTTGTTGGTGAACTTGGATGGAATGAAACCCAAGACTGAGTGAGGGACACGTTGAGTGCAGCCTTCGTACTGTAAACACCACAATCACTGCCGTTGTATAGTACACCACTACCACCTTCAATGACGGCCGCAGACCTTGATCAGCAGAGATGGAATGACGGCTGTGGTATTTATACACACGTGGAGTAGAACACCATGTGTGAAAACCAATCACATCTTGATGGCGTAGAGGGAAACTTCCTTTCTCCGTCCGCAAATTTCACTACGAAACAATACGAATGGTAGTATCTTAAGTTTCAGCAATGACACAAGAACGCTTGCACTATTTCTTCCCGGTCTATAGGTAGCCCTGTGCTGTGCCACCTCACAAAGGAGTATGGGAAGATCGGCGAGTCAATATGGTTGCAATTATGAGTAAAAAAAGAGGAAGAAGGGCTAGCAGGACTGTAAGCGAGGCAACTAATTATTACTAAGTTTTTGAACTTGGAAGGCACTACATTACTCCTGCTCTCACGATTTCTCGTTATTACGGTTACGTTGTGAAAATATTACATTCCTATGACAGATAGTTGCTGTCCGACTCTTCCTCCGCTCTAACTTCCTTGCTGTTCACCACGTTTCTCCTGGCGCAGCGCCGGCTATTGCCTTTTGCTCCGACTCGTCTCCGCTGTCAACTCTTTAGAATTTTTCATGCACGCGTGCACACATTGACAAACATAGGAAGACGACACGTTTCTAGGACTCTATCGTATATTTCCACTCTCTACGGTAGTTTTCATACCCTACACAGACCAAACACACAACCACATATAGACAGACATAAAGACGCAATTGGGAACTTCACGCAAGCACACCTTACATGTTATCCAACTTCAAAGACAAACAGTTGCTCCTGGCTGAGTGCGGATTACATAAACCCCGCAACACAAATGGGCGGAACAGCGCCAGGGACGTTATGCCGTAATGATAAAGGAGACACAATAGTTTCTCGAGGAAACAATGAGGATGAGACGAAAGAAATAATTCCGTTCCCATAATAGTTCCCTGCAGGGTCTCTTCTGCTCCGCACTAAAGATAGAAAGCATTATTGCTGTCTTAACAGCGTGTATAATTGCCTTTTACCCGGTCTCTTGACCGTAATCCTCGATTTTACGAACGAATTAATGCGAAGTAATAACATGACAATTTAGAATCTCAAGAGTACTGTCTCCACTCGCATCCCTCCCACTCTATTCACATGAGGGTAAGAAGAAACAGTGTATAAGTTTCCATTATACCTTACCTCGGAAGTACTGCGTGGGTTTACAGCAAGTAAGGGAACAGATAAGATACTTGCTGGCGGGAGGTTGTTTACGTCGCCCCGCACCACTTGTTCCGAACGACTAGCTTGACGTAACCGTAACATAAGGTCATTATGTTGTGGGAAAAACTCGTGGTATAGCGATCATTGGGAGACGGCAGTATCCTCTCGTATGTCCCTTATTAAGCTCCAGGTCGCGTATTTCACTATCTCTGCTGACCTGTCTCCATCAAATAAAAACCATCGACTCATAAAAAGGGGAATGCGGGGACAGGGAATGAAGCGGTGGTGTGGAAATAGGGAAACTTGACATCGGAGGTGTGCGGAGTGCACAAAAGGGTTGAATAATATTCCATTCCGTCACGACAATGCAATACCATGAACAGTCACGTCTACAGTGAAAATTTATCGGGAGTATAATATTGTGAGCCATGGGGACAGGGTCGGTTCCAGCAAGTTTGAAGTGCACTAGGAATTCGTTCCAAGTAGCAGCAGCTGCTGCAAGTGCTAATTCCCAGTAGCAGTAGTTATACAAGTGGCAGCAAGGTGTAATAACTTGCAGAGTAGTTTTCATAGTATTGGATCTGCACACTATAGCCGAATTAGCTCCATGTGCTGCCATCAGTGACACTTCCAAGTTCAAGACACTGTTACTTGATCCTTCCTGGTATCTGAGCTGAGTCGGAAACAACAGGGATTGTGATATGATAAGGAAGGTGGGTAGGTTCCGGATCCAGTTTCAGCAAACAAGCAGGGCAGCGAGCACAGAATCCGAGCGTGGAAATTCCTCATTTTGTTTACTAGGTTTAATGAGCACAGCACGGCGTGCTCATGTGGAATTCTCCATCTCTCTTATCCCCTTCCCTCTCACTACCTTTCTCTATTTCTCTCGCTCACGGTGGCATCGTTACCGTCATCATTTGGAGAGTATTTCTACGTTCAGAGAGGAAGTGAGCCTGTCCGTAGATGTACACGACCTATTTTTACAAAAACAAGGGTAAACATCAGGAAAAAGTGTTGCGAAAACAGTAATCTTCTTTTATGTCTTTCTCTCTAATTTCTTCCAACTGTCACTATTTCTACTTAGGTGCACACTGTAGGAGTCGGAGTTCTGTCGTTTTCCTTATCAGACCGCGCGGCAGGCTTGTTTACTTCCAACGGGGCTCTTAATCATAATTTTCTGTTCGGTTCGAGAGTAAGGCCAACTATAATGGACAACAAGATTCGCAACTATGAAGAGACTGGCATGTATATATGAGTTGTAACGCGACGCAGATGAGTGCGAATGAGTGAGGATGAGCATGAAGAGGGAATGAACTTACCTACTCGTCTTGAATAAAATTCCCCAGTTAAACGCATCGTGAATCGTACTGCAATACTCGCGGAGCTGATATGGTTATCGCCTGTCCTTGATAATTCCAGAGGGAAAAAAGGCTACTAAAGTAGATGACCAGTGCTACACCAAGAATATAAATTTTAAGATAGCGCTGGTTCTAGTGTTATAATCATAATTGTCACGACTGAAAACTAACAGGGCCGAGTAGGAAAAAACCACAATAAATTCATATGCGTTCCCCTACTTTGATGATTGCAGTTGGTAGCAGGGGTGGAGGAATGCCTTTTGTAAGAGGTGACTTCGGTGCAGCTCAATATTAAAAATGTTTCCCCGTCAACCGCTGTCAAAGGAATACTACTTATGTTCGATCTTGGTGCATACTTATCACCATAGTTATATGAAAGAAAGGAATAAATGCTGCAAATGAAGTAGTGGCGGAATCCTGGTTTCCAAAATACGTTTTGCTAAAATCCTTTCCTGAAGGTATGGCAGGTTAATAAGAGAATTTAGGTTTAGAAGTTAGAATTTAGAAGGAAGACCCGATTTAAAGTATAAAATTTTGGGACTGTGAAAATTTGGATTAAGCCCAAACATGAGTTTACATTTACACATTGAGTAAGAGGAGCATAACATATATGTATACGCAAATAATGGAAAGGTAAAAAAATGGTATGGGTAGGGTTATTATTTAGCCATTAAAACATACCTTAAATTAGCTGCACTCGTGGCTAAATTACTTTTATTTTACATTTATGATGAATCAAGCGCACAAATATGATTTCAGAGCATGTTTGATCATAAACTGATCCTATATAAGTGCTTCTTGTGTACTTTTTACTCACGGTTGGAAAGTGTAAAAATTTGCAAAACACCTGAGGGAACCTTCGACCCATTTTTATCCTTATGGATATTCACAAGTTAATTTTCCCAGAATCGGAGTTTTTAAATATTTTTAAACTAGGTGTCAGTTGGACGAAAGTAGGGTTGCCATTTTTACGATGCCAAAAAAGCCAAACGCCATCCAAAAAAGGACACCCTGGCGAAAAATGAAAAATTATACCATTTTCAACGGCAACCGGTAATGTTTTTTGTGACATATAGCTCCTATGGCTAACGATCAGTAAAAGCCAGAAAGCCACTATTTTACTTTTCATTTTTTAAAAAACTCAATATTTAAGCAAAAAGCTTCAAAGTTTCCAATTCTTGAAATAGAAAATGAGTTGTAGTTACCACATTAATCAGTTGAAAAATGTATTATCATAAACCAAATTTTGCAAACCAGTAGTTTTTAAAAAATTTTAACATTGTTTGCCCCCATGTTGATTGTTTCATGGTGTGCAGAAAGTTAGTTTGTCGCTATCACTGCACTGATCGTAAATCATAGGAAATGTTGATTTTGTATGACTTTTGGATTATACAGGGTGTCCCATAATGACAGGCCACAATTGTTTTCGCTCTAGAGCCTGAAAGTCTCAACGTTGAACAATGATCGTGGAAGAATCGAAAGCTGAGACTTTGAGATTTTGTTTGGTACCATATTTTGCCAGATCGGCCGGGGCAGTTTGGTGCATTGGGGTACTCACCAAATTGAGTGTCATAAATTTCTACCCCATGCCAGTCTCCTGCAGTGGTTCGAGCAATCTTTGGCTGCCGAAATTTCAATGCTGCCAGCTGCCGTGGATAGCTCACACATCCCATGGCGTCGAACTTGAGATTCAGGTGCAGCAAAAATTGATGCATCAGGCCTGAAGCGCCATCTGTAGATCTGTCAAACGGGCTACCACGCTTGCGGCTGCGCCAAGGGGTTTACCAGAAGTAGGCCGAAATTAGTACCGTTTACGGTGTTGTTAGACTACCATGTGATTTTACTCATGCACCATATGTCAGGTACCAGTGGGCCGATCTGGACCAAACATGGTACCACACAAAATCTTAAAGTCTCAGCTTTCAATTGCTAACACGATTATTGTTCAACGTTGAGACGTTCAGGCTCTAGAGCGATATGATCTATCATTATGGGACACCATTTGTACTATACTCTAGGGAAGGGTCATATTCCGAGTCGATCAGACTAGTGCACATATCTTCACCAACCACTTGAAAAATAATATGAAGAAGTGTAAGAAACATACGCAAAAATCCAAGTTTGATAGTAAAAATATTACAATGACAAAATTCGGGGTTATTGTGGCCAAACTAATGTAAATATCTCAACCGTCAGTCGAGGAAACGTTGGGAATGCTGGATCGCTTTCCATTATAACTTTTTGCGAGTGCCGTTCCTCACTCCAAATCACGCGTTTCCGCTTGATGGCAATTTCTGCTAGCCATACCTAAGGTAGACGAGGTAAGTTCGTCAGTATGAAAACGAGATCAGAAAGTATTTCACTCATTTTGTGGAATGTTTTGCCTCAAAATGATAAAAGTCCCAAAAAGGACACAGTACCGTCCTTTCCACTCTCAAGAAAGGACAAAGGACAAGGGGTCTCAAAAAAGGACAGTCCTTGCCAAAAAATGACGGATGGCAAGCCTAGACGAAAGACTTTTGGGTTAGCATATGCCAGGGGAGGGTCATATGCCCTTTTAAACCAATTCGTTGTGGACACCTGAAGACTGACAAGAGGAGAAACGCACATGCCACCCTAGCACAGATTAGACAAAACCCGGATTTAAGAGGTCACCTATAGAGACTAATAATGCCAAACTCCTATGTGCAAAAATTCAGGTTACAATCCCACAAAGTTTTGATTTCCATGCGGGCACCAATGGGCAGGGGTACGTCTCACATTAAATTTTATATGTTAAACCTCAGAAGGATTCCGAGTTTCGAATTTCGAGCACACTCTCACTTACCACATGGAAGCTAACATGCGCACGGAAATTCGAAACTGGAAAATGATTTCGTGCTTAAAATTCAATATGAAAGGTTTAGGCGGGAAAAGTTCCGATAAAATTTCGCACAGCTTATTTACTTTGCAATTTTTTGCGCTTTAATGCTGAAATTTTTTAGTTAGTATATAATATTACATGTTTTTCGGGTACCAAATTATATTAATTGTGAAAGTTGACCATTGTAATCGCAATCTGTATTTTTATCCGATGGTTCATGTTTCTAATCATTATAATCAGGGGTTGTACTGATAGAGAATTTAGGTATCAGAAACTGGCATTAAAGATAATATAAATACACTACAGATACTGAGATAAAGATAAAAGATACCTTGATGCAATCTGACGATATATCGATAAAGATAAAGATTCTTGGACATGGTCTGCTGACAAAAGGATAAAAATGAAGATAATTCAGTATTTTTTGCTGATAAAAAGATAATGATAAAGCTATTCTCAATCCTCCTACCGATGCTGATGCAAGATAAGTTGCTGATATATGAAATTTGTAATTCTTAATAATTTATACAGTTATGCACATCATATAGATAATGATACATGCCGCAGGTTCTAAGAACGCGGGACAAGTTGGACTGGATGAGTACGAGCTATGACCAAATGCAAATGCTTCGCAACCTTCATGAAGCATTAGTTTCCTCTTACGCTACTCTTTCTCACCAAAAAATAATGCAAATTTATCAGCAAAATCTGCTGATAAAACAATAATAATGAGCAACAGCTGCTGATAGCTGATAAAAGTTAAATAATATTCAGCTAAAGTTGCTAATAGGTGATAAAAGTTAAATTTTATTTTGCTCGACTTGCTGATAGCTGGTAAAAGATAAATGTATCTATTTGTCTGCTATCTTTATCTGCTATTGCTGATAAAAGATATTATTAGTACAAGCCCT
This sequence comes from Pseudobourletiella spinata, assembly GCA_009870155.1. Classification (NCBI taxonomy): domain Eukaryota; kingdom Metazoa; phylum Arthropoda; class Collembola; order Symphypleona; family Bourletiellidae; genus Pseudobourletiella; species Pseudobourletiella spinata. Next base: position 17,709 of record WJFA01001863.1, read on the forward strand.
GATTATAATCGAACCCTACCGTTATAATTGGAATTATAACCCACTAGCCGCGTCAAACCTGAGTTTCAGCACCTATTGCTGTACGAGATGTACCCTTTACGAATTAGCTCTGCGCTTAATAGGGTGTCGGCGCTGTGCGTCATTGACATGAGAAAATTGACCCTTGTAAGAACCCTTGAGAATAATTCTTAAGGATTTAAATGCCTTCTCAACTTAAATTCTTCAAATTTTTCGCATTTAAGTAGTTTTCGTACCAGGATACAATTTATAACCAATGTTTTTGGGTCCTACGATGAAAACTACCACCCTCTCACGAGAAACAGTAACGGAGCGCTTACGCGACATTAGATCGTCGTGTGCATTGTCGTTTACAGTATTGTCTGGAACCTAGGAAATTGCCAAACTTTCTAGTGCATGGCGCGGTTTAGGCCCCTCCCACTCAAAAATAAAGAGTTTTTCGTGGAATCCAAAATGGAAATTTTCTTATGGGATTTACAGTGGGAATTATTTGTCTTCTAACTGTCTTCCTTTCTAAAAATTTAAGAAAATTATGACATTTGTTCGAGTAAAACAACACTTAAATTTTTCGGGACTAAACTGTGTCATGTGCAAGAAAGTGTGGGGTACTCCTATGTTTCAGCCAGTTCTGTAAAGATGGCCCACATGACGTTTTAACATAGCGTAAACAGGCCGTGGGTGTTTCTCGTCAGAAAATTCTTAGGTCACCGGGGCAAAAATTGTAAAGGTAGCCAGCGAGAGTTTTAATCGTAATCATAAATATTAAAACCAGGGACGGTGATTTGTATTCGTATTCGTATTCATATTCGTATTAATCCATATTTTTTGAGATTCGTATTCGTATTCATATTCAATAGGGTCATTTTAAAAAATTCGTATTC